>JAOBAT010040011.1:0-54570 GCA_026413305.1 Hydrozoanthus tunicans | reverse complement strand
CCGCGTTGACCGACCACGATTTTCAGCACAGTTCCAGCAGCCAATCTAAACTTGCCCTCCATTGTTGCTCCTTTACCGCCGTAGTAGGTTCCTGGTTTCCAGCCGTAGCTGTAGGTGTGTGTCCCCCCTCGTGCTCCACCGGCTCTGATCAGGTACGTACCAGTTTTGCTTATAACGAAAGTTTGAATGACTCCAAATCGTCCCGTTTTACCTTTCGTATCAAAAGATGCCAGGACTGCAGTAAAACAATAGAACAAGAAAACCTTTGAATAGTCTAGAATTCTGAACAATAAAACGATACACAAAAAATGTTTCAAACTCAAGATGTCACCGCGGAAAAAAGTGTTGTTGATTAGAAACGAAGCAACTATCTCTTGGATTAGGCAATGTTCTTTTCCTCGTTCAAAACTTCAACAATGCACTCGAGAATCACTTTAAACGATTCTCACCTTTCGGCGCTGGTTTCACGCATCCAAGCGCAACAGGTAGAAGGAAAAGAAACACGAATGCTCTCATTCTTGGTCAATGGATTCCTACAAATTAAAAAAGAAAATTAATAAATACGACTAAATGGTAAAGGAAATCGTAATTACACTTGCTGTTCAAACCAGAACGAGGAGGGTTAAAGAAGAACACGTCGTGCAAAGTTTCGGTTCACAAATCGTAATTTAATTTAACCTCTCGAAAAAAGGCATTTATTTTGGCTAGAGCATGAGCAAATTTTTATGAAGCAGTTAAAGTTAAGTTTACTGAAATGACAAGGTTCGTTACTTAAATTTACCAACCTGCCTGGCACTGAAAGTTGTGAAAACAACACGTTTACAAATTTGGTGGCTTTACTAAGTTTAAAGTTTTTTTATATCAAAGCGTGCAAGGACATTCTCCTCGGGTAACAAATTTTGAAGTAGAGCTCGGTTTTCGTATAGAATCTGCAATTTCGGCAGGTTTCTTACAAAATTTGGAAGCACAAACAAAAACAGCCAGATAGTAAAATAAACATTGTACATAGATAACATTAGTCAAAAACATACAAACCGTCCCAAACAGCCTTGGATGTCCAGTATAGTCCTTTAAGGAGAAGCACACTTCGATGAATTCGAACCTCTCAGCGCAGCTCTTCTTATATTTATATTTCAAACACAAAAGACTAATTGGATTGAATGCGATTGGTTAAGTTGACCAATAAGAAGCCAACTTTTCATGAAAGCAATCGTTAACAGACAAAGGCTTAATTAATGGTTCTGCTAGATTCTTTCACCTTTTTAGCGTTTTTTACCAACATTGCACGCATCTCTTTTGGTGTCAAGGTTTTATCCGCTTATAGATTTTTTAGGTGCCAGAAAAAGCTGACAATGTGCTAGTGATAAGGGAAGAAGTCAAAACAATGGTATTTTTAAGGAGCCCAATTTTGTTGGGGGAGGTGGAGGGTGGCGGCACATACCCACTACCTCACCCCTCCCCACATTTTCATAGCTCAATTTCTCAAAACCTGATTTAGGGGTATTGTTTGTTATTTTATTATGGACTCCTCTCTTCACAAAGAAGGCGTTGGTGCAAGCACTTTATCAATATCTATTTTATTGAACATGGTATTTGCTCCAGAAATTCAGCAATTTTGAAAAAAGGTGGTGGGTGGCAGCACATAATACCCCACCCCCTAAATTGGGTTCCTAGGAAGTACCGTTGTTTCGACCTTTTCCCTAATGCGAATGTGGTTGTTTACCATTTACAAGAAATTTTGGAAATTTTGATAGGAGTGTAAATGGTAAGACTATTTTGGTTTGCCCGACCGAAAATTTTCCAAAATTAACGGAATTTGTTGAAAAGTAAGTCCAAATTTCCCAACCGGAATTTCCAAACAGAAAGTGTATTTACCATTTGTTGCTCTCTACCAGTTCCAAGCCTACTCCAGTTTTTAAGCGTGTCACGTGTTAGGCGTAGTTCGAATTGTGATCATTTATTACTGCGCTTTCCTCGTTTTATAAAAATTGATACGCTTTACATTCAAGAACAAAAGATGGTAGAAGATTGCGGGGTATTCTAGAATCGCTCGACAACTCTCTCTATATAAACAGTTTGTCCCTTCTCGAGCTTTGAAGCCACTTTATTGTAATGTTTATGCTTTATAAAATAGTTTCCAAAATCAACTCATCCCGGGCCACAAGTTTTCATGTAAACGCAGGGTAAAGTTGTCCCGGGTTCAAAACCTCGTGTAAACTGCAGTTCAAGTTGTCCAGCGTTGAAGGGAGAACCCTTAAACCCGGGTTATTCATTTTTATTTATTTACATTATTCAAACAGAAACTCCAGTTCAGCATAGCTGGTTTAAATGGAGATCTCACAGTATAGAACAATATGAATAAATTATAAACTATAAAAATGAAAACAAAAAAGAAATCATTCAAAAGGATCATAAGAGTGAAAATTAACTGAGGTGAATAAGATGTTGCTTGACGTTTAGTTTAAAACTAGTGGGAGACTGGTCATGGCGTAAGTTACGAGGAAGAGTGTTGCAGGATTTTGCGGCATTGTATTTAAGAGATGTTTGAAATATAGTTGTCTTGGCATGTGGCAGGCGGATAAGGTCTTTATTTCTAGTGTTGTAGTTAGGCGTTTGTTCCGAAAGGTAGAAGTTGTCTAAGAGATATGTTGGAGCCTGGCCATTGATGCATTTATAAATCTGCAAGCACTTGTGGTGTTCTCTGCGGCATTGTAGGGTTGGCCATTTCAGAGTTTGCTTTGTATCAGTAGCGATAGCCTTGCAACCCACAATTATTCTTGCAGCTCGATTGAGAAGACAATTAAAGTGGTTCATATAAACAGGGCCTAAGTTTCTTGTCAAGAAGTTTTTAATCAACAGTTCAATTTTCTCACTTTATCTACGACTACATGTGTATGGTGTAACCGACAAATGCAAATACAAACAAGAGCAAGGTGTGCTAAAGCGATAAACTCTTTTAAAACAAAAGTCAAACATATTTTTCGTTTGGAGAGCAGTTGGAATATCCCGCCATTTAACTCGACTACATGTGACTAGTCTTGCCGTATTCAAATCTTTGAGAGGACAAATCAATTGTTATTTTTTGTTTATTTTAAGGGTAATAAAAGATAAAGCGTTACATTTTGAACAAATTAAAGGGACAAGATGTTTGGGTTGGTTCAACAATTTAAGGCAGCCCTATAATGCGAGCACAATAATTCGTTACGAGCACAATTTCGGCAAAATGGTACAACTTTTTGAAGGTAACTGATTTCTGAAATAGAGATATAGAAAGATAGCGATTTTTTTGGAATTTGTCGTATCTTTTATATAATTCCAAACCAGGGTTAATGATTACAATGATAAAGCTGTCAAGATTTTCGGTGAAATATTTGACTATTTTTTCTTTAGCCTTGGGTAAGGATCCGAAAAGAGTACATATGACGAGCTGTTTCGCGCTAAGACACTGTCTGACGTCTTGGTGCGAAAACGCCTTTTTTAAATTTTTGTTTTCTTTCGCAAAAAGAACTTCCGTTTGTCTCGCGCAATGATCCAAATTTGGATTTTACAAAATAAAATGCACCCTTAAAGTGTGAAAGGAGATTGACAGGTTTTTTTTCAGCACGGACGCCCCGGGTGTGTTAATTCGCTAATTTTCGTACTTGTTTTTCGAGAAACATTCACATTATCAATGGCACATTGTCAGCTTTTTCTGGCACCTAAAAAACTATAAGCGGGGAAATCCTTGACACCAAAAGAGATGCGTGCAATGTTGGTAAAAAACGCTAAAAAGGTGAAAGAATCTAACAGAACCATTAATTAAGCCTTTGTCTGTTAACGATTGCCATCATGAAAAGCTGGCTTCTTATTGTTCAACTCAACCTATCACATTCAATCCAATTAGTCTTTTGTGTAAAGTTCTGAGCTTTATATATAAGAAGAGCTGCCCTGAACTCATCGAAGTGTGCTTCTCCTTAAAGGACTATACTGGACATCCAAGGCTGTTTGGGACGGTTTGTATGTTTTTGCCGAATGCTTATCTATGTACAGTGTTTGTCTTTACTATATGGCTGTTTTTGTTTGTGCTTCCAAATTTTGTAAGAAACCTGCCAAATTTGCAGAATCTATTCGAATATCGAGCTCTGCTTTCAAAATTTGTTGTTTGAGGAGAATGTCGTTGAACGCTTTGCTATAAAAGAAGCTTTAAATTTAGTAAAGCCACCAAACTTTGTAAACGTGTTGTTTTCACGACTTTCAGTGCCAGGCAGGTTGGTAAATTTAGTAACGCACCTTGTTATTTCAAACTTAACTTTAACTGCTTCATAAAATGTTGCTTTTGCTCTAGACTAAATAAATGCTTTTTTTCGAGAGATTAGCACCAAACGTGCCTTTTTAAATTACGATTTGTAAACCGAATTCCCTAATTCTTTTTTAACCTTGTCATTCTAGTTAACGCAGCAAGTGTAATTACGATTTCTTTTACAATTTAGTCGTCACTAATATTGATTTTCTCTCTTTGTGAATGAGAGCACTTGTGAATGAGAGCACTTGTGTTTCTTTTCCTTCTACATGTTGCGCTTGGATGCGTGAAACCAGCGCCGAAAGGTGAGAATTGTTTAAAGTGATTCTCGAGTGCATTGTTGAAGTTTTGAACGAGGAAAAGACATCGTGGCATGTATAACTCAATCCGCTTTATGAGCTTTGTTACCTAATAAGTTTAATTGTAGAAATTAAGGAACAAGTATCAAATCGTAATTAGTTTTATGCAAAAGTGTATGTGCACTAAACATCAAGGAATGAAACATTTGTAGTAATTGCTGTCTTTCGGTATCGAATTTGTTATAATCCAATAGATATTTGCTTCGTTTCTAATCAACCACACTTTTTCCACGGTGGCATCTTGAGTTTGAAACTTTTTTGGGGTATCGTTTTATTGTTCAGAATTCTAGATTGTTCAAAGACTCTTGTTCTATTGTTTTGCTGCAGTCCTGGCATCTTTTAATACGAAAGGAAAAACGGGACGATTTGGAGTCGTTCAAACTTTCGTTATAAGCAAAACTGGAACGTACCTGATCAGAGCCGGTGGAGCACGAGGGGGAACGCACACCTACAGCTACGGCTGGAAACCTGGAACCTACTACGGGGGTAAAGGAGCAACAATGGAGGGCAAGTTTAGATTGGCTGCTGGAACTGTGCTGAAAATCGTGGTCGGTCAACGCGGTGGAAACTCGGTTGAAGTGAAGGGTGGACGAAAAACCACTTTGACGGCCAAACAACTAAAAACATCTGTGGAGGATAATGCAGGCACAGGGGGAGGGGGTGGTACATTTGTCTACAAACCAGACGACACCTTGCTGATTGTGGCCGGTGGGGGTGGTGGTGCATCGGGAGGTTTCAATGGTGTTGCTGGTCAATCGGGAACGAGTGGAACAAAAAGTGTAGGAAGATACGCTTCCAGTGCCGGTAAAGGTGGAGTTGGAGGACAACCAGGACAGTGCAATAGCAAGCCTGCAAGTTACCATGGAGGGGTGGGGGCAGGCTGGTTAGGACAGGGATGTCCGAGACGTGGTCTTCAGCACGGTGAGAGGGGAGGGTCGTGTTTACAAGGATGGATTGGTGGCCGGGCTGGTAAGATGAACAGCGGTTTTAACGGAGGACCTGCTCCGGGTGCTGTAGGAGGTTTTGGGGGAGGGGGTGGTGGCTCCGAAGACAATGGTGCTTCAGGTGGTGGTGGAGGATACTCGGGGGGAGGTAGTGGTAGATATTCCAAGCAAGCCGGTGGGGGTGGAGGCTCGTACTGTAATGTCAAGATGGCTTCGGGCTGCAAAGGTGTTACCGGAGGAAATGGGAACGACAACGGATTTGTAACGTTTGCTTTGCTTTAAGGTGTCTAGTTTGAACAGGTTTTAGTCGATAGGAAAACAAAATCGATCCAAATGAAAGAGCAAAAATTAAATTGTTAAATGGTATATGTGGGATTAATAAAGTCAGATTAAGACCCTCTCTGTGTGTTTTGTGTTGTATTCATTATCTGCATGTTGCGCTATTTGATCGTCTGCAGTTCTTCAAGGCCATCTAAAGATAACGTGCAGTTTTGTCAAAGTTTAGACATTTTACCCGAGATAAAGATAAAATTGTTTTGTTAGTCGTTTAACTGTTGTACTTTAACTCCAGGAAAACCTAGAATAGGGATTTAAAAACTTAGGCTAACGGTTTTCAAGCTCGATAAATCGTACTCTTTAAAACTTTTTTAGTTGCAATGAAAACGTTTGGAAGCAAGCAATCGTATTGTTTTGGAAAACATATATTTCTAAAACGGAAAGAACGCTAAAAATGCGAGGACAATTGATTAACTCCCATGAAACTATTTTGTTTAAAAGCTTTCCTTCGTGACAAAATTTTTCACAGAATCAGGATAACTGGTTTCCCAGACTCGACTTGGTACTATCCCAGCCACTTGATTTTTTTCGATTATGTAGTTTATAAAAAATAGACCTTGCTTGAAAGCGAAATGGTTATACGATTTTTTTAAAATCATGTTAAGATAATTGACGTTTGTAAAACAAGCAAGATTTATAGTTGTATATTCGCTAGGCGGCTGATATGTTGCAGAAAACATGTCGAAGTTTTTGGCGAAAAACTACGGATTTTAAGTATAAATAATCAAACAGAATTGTAAGCTTTTACGTTTGTGTTACTTGCAAAATTGAACGGACAACGTTCACTAAAAGTTATCAAAATAACCTCTTGTTTCCATGCACTTACCTATTTGACTTGTCAAGTTTACAAAGCGAGTTTTTCTCAAGTTTCAGCAACATTTTTGTGTTGCACTTTCAACACATGCTTGCACCACATTCGTACATACAATTTAGTTTTGTTTTTCGTTGTTGAAATAAAATAAATTAAACCCCAAGCAGTTTTTCGAAGGTTTTATTCGTGTGGGGTTTTTAAGGGACGGTGTGGATAACAATTTGGGGGATACTGAGCTAGGGAGTAGATCGATTATAAGTTTATGAACAAGAAGAATATTGAGTACATTTAATCACCAAACTTTCCCCCTGACTTGGTGCAAGTGCAGCTTTGATTTGAGGACGTTTTGGAGTTTATCTCGGAATCGAATATTAACTTAAAAATCAATTCTTAAACTTCTCTAAAATCCCCAAACTTCTAATTTCTCTAAAACGAATTTAAAACTTAAGTTTTATAAAATTTCCCCCAAAAATATTTAAAAACATTCAAAGAAATACTATATTATTTTTCTATTCAGAGAGCGTAACGCGAACAAAATATAGAGAAAACTAGCCATATACGTGATCGAAAAGAGCAAGGAAGAAGTGAGTTTTGTTACACTGTTGTTGTTGATTTTGCTGATCTCGTTGGTTAAGCCGTCCCGTGGCAAAAATGCCACGATAATCTGGTAATGCAATATGACCCCACCCCCCACCCCCCTTCCCCTCACTTGAAAAACCCTGGTAACGCCCCTAACTAACCCTGTATTGACTCCTATAAATCCAATAAGCAGTAATTTCTTCTCTAAAAATAAACATTTACCGTTCTTCAGAAATACTGTTCAGATCTGACTTTCCACCCAAAAAGTTCGTCCACAATTCCGAAATAACAGCTCTATTCAGTCTCTGTGAGACTGGAACAAGAATGTTAAAATATTAACACTGCTAATCGGCCTTTGAACAATTTGTGGAAAGGGCTCTTGTACTGGCAATGTCTGCGGCTTTCTAGTTTGGTTGTGCTTATCATTCTTGTATTTGATAACCGGAAACATTGTTATACTCCTAATACTATAAATTCCTATATACAGTATAGTATTTCATTTATTGCTTTTCACTGATACTCCACAACGATTTTATTAGTGAAAATTTTCCTTGCAGTTTGTCAGAACCAATTGCAACCGTACAAGAGTTACAGCGGGTTTAATTGTTTTTTGTTTTTAACTCTGATCAGTAGATAGCTCTGTTAACCACTAATTAGTTTAAAATATCTTTTGAACAATTTTAAAGTACCTAGAGAAAGCTGAAAGCATTTTTGAAGTTATACTTTTTAGAAAATCTAGATGTTTCCGCAGCTCTGCTTTGGGTTGAGCCGCTATAACCAAACCAACAGACTTTGACGTTTTTAAAAATGTTTAAGTTGAGCCGCTATAACCAAATCAAAAGACTTTGACGTATTTAAAAATGTTTGTTTAAAAACAAACTCCAAAAGGCGGCAATTTTGTTTTAGAAAAGTGTGAGAAAATAAAATGCGTATAACCTACCTTAATAATTTAGGTGATTGAGCTTTAGTGATTGAGCACAGTGTTTGAAAACTGTTGAAAATTCACTGTAAGAAAAAGCGATTTTTGCCCTGAAGGCTTGCAGACCAATGTAGCATCGACAAATGATAGGCAGAAGATAAATTACAGATCTTTTCATTTTTGATCGACAGCAATGAATTACTGGAGCCTTGCTATTCTTTTTTTAAAACTTGCCAAACCAAGCGAGAAACGCTTGTTATTTGCAGGCAAGAGCCTTGTTCAAAGAACTTGCAAACACAGTTAGTTAAAGTTAATATCTTAATTTCGTCCATTTTATCTCCCAGAAATATCCTGGTAGCGCCGCCATGCAATAACGAGGATCAGTGTGTTACATAATCAGTAGTGTGTTATTACCATAACTTGTTAAAACCATAACCTGATCTTTCATTACTATAAGTAAAAAAACCTAGAATACGGGAACCAACTGCGGTTTTTTTCAGTAGAAACGATTGCTGAACTGGAATTATGTCCGAGAGTTATAAAACAGAGTATGCTGCTTGTATAATATGCCCACTGCAATATAATTATACAAAGCAACTAACGAGACTTATAGTCTTTCAAGAAAACATTTAATTTCTCTACCTTTTTTACTGTTTTCTTTTTTCGGTTTCTAAACAATTTTGATCCCCTCTGGGTTCACTCGTAAGAGGGCACCAAAACCATTTAGAAACCAAAAAAAACAGCCAGAAAGGGTCAACAGACTACCAAAAACAACATAAGACCAAGGTTAGTAAAATTCATTTGAAATTCAAATTCGTGATTTGTGCCTGGGCCGCCTGTGACTCAATCAACTATGCTTGGGGTGCCTGTGCTAGAGCCCGCCCGCAAAAAGAGAAAACACGGATGGTCAGCGGTAAACTTTCTTCCCTTGCACGTGCTGCTAAAAAACAATATGGCGGCCGACAACGATGAGCATAGACACAAAGCTGGTCCGTTAAAGCAACAGAATAAACAGCACAAACGAGGTAGACACCGGAGCCATCGGGCGGTAGAGAACCAAAACAAAGGTAAGTGAAACTTTAGAATTTAAAATGTTGGATGCGCATGATATAAGTTCTTCAACAGCACATATCAACAACATTCAAACTGTGTATCTCGTCTGGTCTTGCTCGAGTGATGCAAACTTTCTTTTGTATAACTAAAACAGTATTGATGGAACGAAATGCTTCTTGAAGCTTTTTGTAGATTTATTAAAGCAGAGACTGTCCAGGTCTCGTGCTGTATGATGATGAAACGACAAATGCGTTAAAAGTACATACTGTAAAACGAAGTTAAACGAAATGCAGTGGTTCTGAAACACGAATGTAGTTTAATACAAGTTTGTTATCAGTTGTTTGAAAGATCAAAAATGATAAGTGATTGATAAGTTAAACAATGTCAAATTTCATTAGTATAAAAATGATCACTGCTGTTGGTCGTAAAACACCCACTGTATCTATTCCTAATCCCATGGAGTTGCAGTCTTTGTTCTTTCTCTCAATTTTGATAAAATGGAAAAAAAAGTTTCTGAGTTAACAAAAGTGATTTCAGATAGATAAATGTCTTTGATATAGCTCCTTCCTTACAGTTGAATTACTGAATTGTTTACAAGTTGATTATAATATATAATTTTCAAAATTATAAAAGGTTATTAACCAAAGGTGTTAATAAAACGTTGAAATTGATATGTAAAAGATATTAACCTAAACCAAACTGAGGCTATCTCCTTAAGTTATAATGACATTGCTGCTAGTAAAAGGCGACCAGTAAAGTTTGTTCTCCCTGTCACTCAGGCTACAGTACTTTGGTTTCAGAATAGCTTGTAAGTAAGGGGTGTCCTCCTAAAATTGATTTGGCACTACTTAAGGTCCATTGGAAATTAAGATGAGGGGGGGGGGGGGAGAGGTTCAGTGGTTGCTAATGGGCATTAAGGAAAAATGATTTGCTAAAGTAATAATTGAATCTCAATCAGTATGTACATGCTTAAAAGATGAATCAATTTAGTTAATGTTCAACTGATGAGACTTCAGTTCAGGCCTGTGTCTAAGTCGGAGTTAGTGTCCAAGGTGGCATTGTGTCAATTTCGCATACTGCTTACAGTAAGCAAGTTTCAGTAAAAAGACCAAAGAAATAGTGGGCATTAAGGGATGGGGCAGGAGGGGAGGGGGAGGGGAGGGGGTAAGTCCTATTGTGTACTACATACATTATGGTCAACTCATTCCATTGCTGTCTGTATATACTAGGTAGAGTTTCAGTGAAGTCTTTAAGCAAGAAGTCTCACAAACAACTTGGAAAGCTCACTCGTAGAAATCAGGTTTGAATGGCCTTGTTTTTTTAAAGTTTATTTTGCTGTTTTGTTTGACAAAATAAACAATAATTTTTTTAGTTTGAAGTCAGGTAAAAATTATGTAGTAGTGTCTAGAACTTGTCTAACAGAAATTTTTGTTTTTAAGCTGCTCCTTGACTTTCAGTTAAGTTATCAAATAATAACTCTTGTTTCAGATAAATTAAAAAGGTAAACTGTTATATGGATGATGAATGTACCGGTAATTCATGGTGTTGTTATAGGCTAGACAGATTCGAGGCAAAAAGAAAGAAGAGGTCCTAGAACAGAAGAGGAAAACTGGAAAGCAAGGCAGCCCTCCGCATGTTATTGTAAGTACTGTAATCAGGAGTTATATCATGGTGATTTAACTTTGGTATCAGTTACCCTTAGTTTAGTTTTGTTGATCAATAGGTAATGTAAAGTCATTGCAGCCATTGACATAACTTCTGACAGTAACAATGATAAAGTTGAACTCAAAGTATTGACAGTACAATCTTAAACCTTGGCCTTAAATTTCTAAAGGAGATGAAACAAAGAGTTAAATCAATGGAAAGAAAGGATGCTTGTAATTAATGTGTGTTAGGTGTCAAGAATATAGGTTGCAGAATTGTACTGGATGATGAATTTAACACTGCACTTAAATAAAGATGCAGAAGTTAACGCTGAAATGAACACAGCTTAAATTAATACAAGTTTTAACAATTCTTGATGGTTTCAAGGAGAGTTGATTTCTTATGATAATTTGTTTATAATTTTTATCAAAAAGTAGTATTGGCTGTCCAGTCTATACCAGAAAAGAACTGATGAAAGTGTCCGTTATATAATAGTTTTTTTGAGGTGTTGCATGTTAAGAGGTTTCTGCAGTAGTTCATTATACCTTTTGGACAATCTCCTATGTTTAATAAACATGCACATTAATATGAACATGCACTGTGTTTTGAGGAAAGCAGGTAAGTCAGCAACTAAAGACCATATGTACATATATATATAACTAGTAAAAAAAGTCAACATAAAATATAGTAAAATTGTAATCAGGCATGATAAAATTAAATGCTTAAAGAATTAAGTGTATAGTTGTCTCTGATTAAAAATGCTCAGTAAATTGTAACAATTTTTAAATCATAGACTTCACTCTGTTCATTCTAGTTTTTTTGTGATGCATATATATTATGATGTCATCCTGGAAGTCCTTTAATACCGGGTTTTTTTGTATTAATACCACAAGTTTTTTTCTTTCTTAGGCCATTGTTCCCCTTTCAGCAGATTGCGATGTCAAGAATACTCTTAAGTTGTTGACAGAATGTGATGAGGAAGCAGTTGTATACAGCAGCTCTAACTTAACAACCATTCTGTGAGTTGTTTGCCAGTTAAACATAAAATAACATAAAAATGATCTTAGTTTGCTTGTTACATTAAAAGAAATTCACATTGTACTTCATGTATTCTTATTGCTTTCATGAGTACATACAGTACACGTAAACTTAGGCGTCGCTTACCATTCAGACTTTTTTTTGTAGATTAGAATATAACGGTAGTCAATACAACTGTATTAATTACAGGGTTAACATAGTGCAGGTGTAAACTGTAAATTTGTTGGGCTTTACAAGCACACAATGTGTACATACTGTTGCAAGAGAATTCTAAAAGCCGGAAACTGACCTGAATCATTTTAGCAAATAAATAAGGATAATTGAAAAATGCCTTAATATAAACTAGCATTTCATATGATTAATTTTATAAATTTTATTATTGTTGTTTTCAGTAAAGCACAGTATGTGTAAACCATAACATTTTTATGTATAACATTACTGCTAGGGAAGGAATTATCTTCTGTTATTATTTTTGTAGGTCAAGACAACTCAAGCAGCGATTTACTTTGCTGCCACTACACTATGGCGACCTCTACCCAACACTAGATGCCATAAAGGTATTAGCGCCCTAATGAATATTAATAGGTTGTTTTTAATTGTGGTATTGCTGTTCCTTGGAATACCTTGAATACCATATTAATAGTATTCATTCAGAAGAGCCTGTTTTAGCTAATGTGCACTAAGTATCTAACAGGGTATAATTTATGATGTTGAAGGGCTTAAATGGCAAAGAAAATACATACATGCATAATTATGCACTAGGGTTCAAATTAATATTCGGGGGGGGGGAGGCATTGAGTCACAAAAACATGAGAAATATTGGGCGGTTGACCTTCTTTTTAATTTCTTCCAATCATCTTCCTCCCCCCATATTGTGGCCCTGGAATATGAATTAACACAACAAATTAACTGAAACTTATTTTAGTTACATTAGGCTAGTGTTTAATCTGAACTTTCTACTAGTTGTCTAACTTGTTTCAATTTCATTTCTTTTTTTCTTCTTCATTGTTAGAAGTAAGTTGTTTTGCTAAGAGATGTAAGCTAATTCAACCTTTTTTGTTTCTAAGACCTGTCAAATGCTGCATTGATAAATGATCTCCCATTTAAGTCCCATACTTTTTATGTTCTGACATGTAAAATAAGTTTACAAGAATTTTACTTTTAGAGCATCTTCAATTGCTGTACTTATCTTGTTAATCAACTCTCTCTTTCTCACTTCAATAATGTTCAATTTGTTTGTGTTTTAAAAAGAAGTTAATAGATATTTCTGATAAACTGACCATGTCTGGAGGAAAAATAAAATCATTCTCTAGAACTTTACAGTATGCAATTTTACCAAACAGAGCCCCTAGTTATACATGCATAATTTATGTTTCTAGATAATAAACTTTACTTTCAGAAAATGGGGAGTTCCTGAATTTGTTGTTTAATTTGTAGGTAGCAGATACTGTGATGTTTATAATGACTGCAGAAAGTCCCCTGGACACACTTGGAGACAAGTGTTTATCTTGTATCTTTGCACAAGGCTTGCCTACCTCATTTCATGTTCTACAGGTAAGTTAACTATGTAGAGGAAAACTTGAAAGCTGTGGTAAGAATAATATTAAAGTTTTGGTAATGTCCTGAGACTCAGTACCAATTATTTGAAGGGTTGATGCCAAATTGCAAGTTAAGAATTTTTTCGAGGAATTATTTTTGAATACAGTTTGCATCAAAGGTCCCGAATCTTTCTTTTTTGATCTTGCAGGTTAGCATTGAGTTATTCCTCTTAGTCATGGTGACTAGTAATGAGTATTTATCAAGCCGCAAAGTGGCAAGGTAAAATCTACCACTAGGCACCAACACCAAGAGGGTCTGTTGTTTTAATATCAACTCAAAGAAGCCATTTTCCTAATTTCATGAATGACCAAATGATAATAGCACAGGATAGTTGGTGTTTGATGAACATGCAAAAGTGCTATTGTTCTGTTTGATTAATACTAAAATGTGAAAAATGTGTCGTCAATACAGTATTTCTGTTTCAATACAGTATTTTACTTTTTTATTTATTTACTTTTTTATTTATGTATTTTACTTTTTTATTTATTTCAATACAGTATTTTACTTTTCCGCAAAGTGGCAAGGTAAAATCTACCACTAGGCACCAACACCAAGAGGGTCTGTTGTTTTAATATCAACTCAAAGAAGCCATTTTCCTAATTTCATGAATGACCAAATGATAATAGCACAGGATAGTTGGTGTTTGATGAACATGCAAAAGTGCTATTGTTCTGTTTGATTAATACTAAAATGTGAAAAATGTGTCGTCAATACAGTATTTCTCTTTTAGTGGGCTGTGTTAGCATTAAAAGCCCCTTTAATCATTATTTCAATCAATAATGTAATAACTTGGCAAAAGCAGCGTGAATAGTTCTAACACTGTTTTTATTTTAGCTATTGAGTTAAACCAAAGCTACAGTACTGTAACATTAAAAAGTCCAATTAAACAACCATTGTTGTGATACACTCACAGGGTTTAGAGAAAATTCCAACAAAGAAAAGAAATGAAGTAAAAAAGAGCATACAGAAGCTTGTTGAGAAGAGGTCTGCCATTCATATTTTCTTATTATTATTATTATTTTCTTATTATTTTTATTTGTTTTATTACGCATAAATTTTTTTGATTAACTGTTTTGCTTTCAAAACAGATTCCCCAAGGACAAAGTTCACCCACTTGAAAGTACCCAGGTCAGTATACTCCTGTTGGAGCATACCCCTTTCTATCACAATATTTTACCCTTGCAGTCCCAGCAATTTTATTAATATGTACTTTTAACCATAAGACATACAAAGATATAATTATTGTGAAACTTGTAGGGCTCCATTTATTAAACCAACCTTTGCTGAAGTGGATTACTCTGCTTTATAATTTTAAATATTAAGTAATAAACAATAAATGAATAAAGTAAATTTTGGTTTATATGCAAAAGTGATGATTGATCGAACAAATGTGTTGAGGATGAAAAGCAAGTTCCCCTAGTTACATATTAACCATTGGCTGTAAGATATAAGTATAATTATTATTGTATAATTTTTATACATTTTTTGTCAGTACTATCAACACTAATATCTGTGGTTGTCATTATCAACACTACCATCATCAACCTTAAGGTGAATGAGTTATTGTTATTATTATTTTTTATTGTTATTTTTATTGGTAATATTTTAACTATAATAAATAATTATTATCATTATTGTGTTTCCAAGGATGGAATTGTTGCTTTGAGGCTTGTATCAAATCTTCACCAGAGGTCCATTTACTTCCGAGACCACAGGCCTCATCTGTTAGCACACAGTGTCACTTTTGAAGCTAACTCAGAGTCTTCAGGAGCCCCTGGGGGCACTTTAAAGGTATCAGGATATGTCCGCGGGACAACATTATCAGTCAACAGACTAATTCACATTCCAGGATGGGGAACTTTTCAGATGACACAGGTCAGTAATTAATAAGAAACAAGAAAACACAAATCATTAATAATTAGGGAGTGTCATGCCTGTTGCAGTGGTGACGCCTAATTAAAGGTCAGAAATGACACAACTCACATCATTTCTGCAATATCCTTAGAATATTTTCTGGGATGATGTGAGTGATGTCAGATGACACAAGCATAGCTAATAGTATGGACCAGTGAAGAAACTATTATTTTTTGTATGTCTTTGTTCACCATTTTCTTTTGTTTTCTTGTCTTGATCCTGCACAAAGTGTGTAGAAAACACAAAAGCTTTAAAGCAATAAATAGCCAGTCAAAATATTCTCACTAACACCTGAAACAAAGAATGTGCAGGGTAATGTTTCCCATGCTTACTGTAGAAATAAAGTGAATGTTGTTTTGCTAAATTGCATTTCAGTGTTTTTTCAATATGTTTTTTTCTCCACGTTACTTCAAAGCACAGTGTAAGAGTTAAATATGTGACTGCATGCAAATTGAGGTTGGCTAAGCCATCAGTGTGCCAGCCAGCCAGAACAATCAGCAGGGCCCCCTGCCACAGAACATAACATTTTACAGCTATTTCTGGTATTTGCGCTCAGAATGGGCAGTTACAAAGTGTGCACTATGACTGATCATTTTGGTTCAGAATTACATTTTTCCAAGCAATCATTCAAAATGCTCAAGACCCCTGAAAAATATAGAGTGTTACACAGAATTTTCATTATCTTTATAAGGCCAAGGCTCTGAACACCACAGGGGACTTAATGAAAACGAAAGGGCTCTTGGAAAAATAACAGGGTGCTGTGACCTTTCATCATTTTTCTCTAACACTGGCAAAGCAAAAAGACTGTCGCTTTAAATAAGCCAAAAAGAACAAGTTGATTGAAGGCATTGTTTTAGATTTTGTTAAGTTACTATAGAAAAACATATAAATGATGTTTGATATTAACCCTCGTTTTTGTTCCAAAATTTGAATATGTCCTTTTTAAGTATTTCAAAAGTTGATCAGAAATTTCATGAGTCAATATTCATCTCACTTAAGGTGTGGTTGTCTGCTCTAGGTTGATGCTCCTGCAGACCCATTTCCATGGCAACCTAAGAAGCGACCAAAAAGTAGGGGTGAAGAAATGGCCCTGGTATGTATTTACCCTTAGGTTATCACTATAGGCCAAGTGTATAGGGCTTGGACCATTAGTAGTAGCCAACCTTTGAATCCTGAATTTTACAGGGAACTGCAGGGCTCGAAATATAGGCTGGGAATGCACGGAACATCTTTTCCAGTCAAACATGATTTTGCTCAGACATAATTTGCGATTTTGGGCCGGATAAAACTAGTTGTAATTATAGAGATTACTGTACGTTATGCAAGTTACATGACCTGTAAACCTTGCAGCACCGATTAGCTGTCACAACTGACAAAAGGAAATTTTGCAACTGTCTCAACCATAAGTCCGTCTAGTTGATATCAGGTTTTTTGGGAATATGATAAGACTGAATGATTTCTAACATAATTGTTAGTGTCTCAAAATTGAACTTCCTTTTAAAGTGCAAACGACCGGACAAGGTGTCTGTCCATCCACAGATTTGTCCAGATAATGCTTGATTCTGACTGGACATTGTCTGTTGACCAGCCATTATTTCGAGCACAAGAATTGCATTATAATCTTTTCAAATTAGTTTAAGTAACAATCCAAGTAAGAACTAGGCAAGTCAGTGGTAGTAGAATGTAGTCCTGAAGGTGCTAAATGCAATTTTGTTGAACTGATTAACTAAACTTGAAAGGTGGACCATATCTTAATAAGTAAGCTAAAGATATTTTTTCCGGTTCAATCATTGAAGCCTTTCTTGTTGAAACACTTTTTTTGTTTTTAGATTTAAGAAAAAATTTTAAGGGGGGAAGATTAAAATTCAAAAGTTTTTCACCCCCTTTTTTGTGTTCTATGATTGGCTGACTTAATATAGCACAAGAGAAACTTTGCTTTAAAACAGAGTTTCACTTTTTATTTTAAGAAAGTATGTTGAACACAGGTTGGTTAGATCTCAGTATGAAACTTTAAGCTTTCGATTTATTTAATGACACAACTATTCATACTTTATCGCAAATTTTATATAAGATTATGTTATTTTAAATTTATACAATGTTCTCTTAAATTTGATTATAGTAATATTTTGGATTTTAATTGTAAAGTGCATTTGATCATAATAATATTCTTGCCTGCTAATTTGCGCTATACAAATAATAAATATTATTATTATTATTATTATTATTATTGTTGTTATTATTATTATTACTATTATTAAACATTCTGGCGTGGGCAAAGTGAAAAGCCGCAGAACAAAGGAAGGCTGCCTGTTTTTACATGGACCATTACTTAACCACGTGAAATTTACAAAAGGGGCGAAAAAAGACCAACAAGGATCTTCATATTTTTTTACTTACTTTGTGTGTTTGCTTTACAGGACAGTGAGCCAGATGGTGGGGGCAGCGCCATGGAAGAAGACGTCAACGTGCTTGCGACGGCCGATGCTGGTCAGCAGGAATCCCTGGAGAGTGAGGTAGTCCCAGACCCCATGGAGGGAGAGCAAACATGGCCGACAGAGGAAGAGCTTAGAGAAGCTGAAGGTATATAAGTTTAGAGAAATTTCTAGATTTGTATCAGTTGTTTACAGTACAGAAGGTTAACAAGTAAACAGATTGGTCAGGAAGCAATTTTCCACCACCATCGACTTCCATTTTCATTATCGAAACCGATGTAAGCTTTATTTTCTTTCAGGATTTAAAGGATAGTTATTAAGAGATGTTTGAGGCATAAGAAATTGCTCAATTCATTTAGTTTCAAAACAAAACAGAGTATGAAAAAAAATGTCAATTAAGAGCACCCTTCCCTTTTGTTTTCGTTTTGTAACGCTGTTAAATTAGATTTGGTCTAAGGAAAGCATGTACCATGTACAGCAATATGCAAATTATTCGTTACATAATTAGAAAAGCGATTTGACTATTGTTACCCTTTCAAGTTGTGCTATGTTTTATATAGTAAGACTTGTGATATAGTCTTTGAAATTCTTCCTCAATTTTCTTACTTTACAGGTGAGCGTGAAGACAAACGTAAAAGCGTCAAGAGAGTTCCCAAAGGAACTTCTGATTACCAGGCTTCCTGGATAATTGACAGCGACGAGGAGGAGGGGTCTGGTGACGAGAGTGAATATGACAGTGATGACGGTGATAGTATTTTGGATGACGTAAGAGATGACAGTGACAGTGACGCCAGCATGGTAATTTGAGGAATTGAAAAAAATTACTGTGCGCAAAACGCTATGTAGCACTCACTGTAGCAATAGGCAGCCACGCACTAGACGATTTTTCGTCTGAAGCGGGCCCCAACTTTTATCTGTGACAAAAAATCGGCTGTGTGTGGCAGCTCCAGAAAGAAATCGGACACGATTTTTTTGTAGTAAAAAAGATCTGACAAGCAAGATCCGAAAACGTCTGATCAGACATTGTCAGCTATTGTGGCAGTGACCGATATTAATTATTTTTGTCCGAGTGTATTATTTGTGTATTAGCCAATGGGAAGCGAAATCGCAAGCACGTGACTAATAGAAAATAGTTTGTGCAACGTGGCTTGAGCACTAAACCGATCAATCTTGCGATAAAAAAATCGTGTGCTACGATCAGATCAGGTTCATACCAGACACAAAATTGGGGCCCCTAGACGAGAAATCTTCTCAGTATGTGGCGGCCTTTATCAATTCCAGGTAACGTTTTAAAACTCAGGAACGCCGAACGTCCTTGAACAGCAAACAGTTTCATAGTTTTTTCGTTTACTCATGTTGATGAATCCCAAATTTTAAAAAAAAATCATTCTTTTACATACTTATAAAGATATTCCATATTCGCTGTCAGAAAATTGCAAAACAAACCGTGTTTATAAGGATTTGATGCTTAATGCCAAAACAAAAGCTTTTTATTCCAAACATAGGTCCCTTAGTCAGGGAAATATTGAAACTTCACAATGCGTTTTGAAGCTGTATAAAGTCACAGAACTTGGAAGATAAAACGACCTACAGTAGGTCATAAAAATCAGTTTTGTTTGAACTTGGCTAGCGACGTTTCTTGCAGAATTAACTGATCTTCTTATGCTCTTCATCTGGGACATAAGATAATATAATTACGTTGCTATATAGCTACGGTCGAGCAGGATTTGAGTCTTGTCAAGTTTCAGATGAGTCTGAATGAACTTGCACATAATTCTCTTCGTCCTGTTCTAAGAAATGTTACGATGTGTTTTCGACTTCTTTTTCCAACGTCTTTGCTTTTATGAGAATCTGTAGTAGCTCTATCAGTGCTCCAAGTATTAACATTTTTTTTCTCTTCCACAGAAGGAAGAAAATGAAGATTATGAAACAGTAAGTATACGATAAATGTTTCAGCCACAACCAACAAAAATATGACTCTTAAATGAGTGTACGTGGTTCTTTAACCGCCTGTGCCATCCGTTTTGACCTAACTATTAATTTTTATAAAATCATGCGAATGATTTTAAAACTTAATGGAGTTTTTTTCACATCATGTGGACTTTAATTTTTTTTTCAGCTGTATCTGCAAGATCTTGTTTGCTGAATGAAGCATTGACTCGAACTCTAGCGATTCAAAAGTCAAAACATCAAATCAGATATAGTGCACTGACGTGACTCAAATAATTTTTTTCAAATACTTGCAGTTCCGTCCTTGTAGTATATCTGATTGCGTCAGAGTTTGGGAAACACTACGCACTGCATTTAGTCAGCGACCGACACGCTTAACAAACACATTAAACCACATGCAAGGAAATCTACTAGTTTTGTGCAAGTCTCCTTGGACTGACGGGAAGTATTCGCTCCAGGAACGTATTTCGACGTGACCTGCGCGTTCCTTTCGTGATGCTATATTGCAAACAGTTTCTTGCTGCCGCTTTGTTGAGCATTTTTTCAGGTCTTCCATCGACAGGAAAGGGGTTTTAATCAACGTGCACTCAGTCATCATCCACGTGTCAGGAACAGGGCTCTAAATTAGCTTTCTTTCAAGCAGCTTGCTCGCTACTGGAGGCAATTTTTTAGTTTGAGCGCAAGTTTTAGTAACGACATGTATTTTCTATTTGTAACTAGTACTATATCTGCATCTGCTGTTTTTGTGCACAAGAACATTATTTTGTTTCCTGGTAATTTGCTTACCAGAGAAAACAAATAAGCTCAATTCCTTCATCACATTGCTTATCATTTTGTTATTAGTCGTAACCCTTAGTTAATTCGTCGCATAAGGCCCTGCGCACGGTGCTGGTTACAGTTCGCGTCACATCCGAAAGATTGTTCATTTCGCCAGTTTACTTCCGGGCATAAAAAGGCATGATCCTAATTTTATGCCTTTGTGCATAACTTTTATGCCCGGAAGTGAACCGGCAGAGCTTTGCAACATTAAAGGCATAACGCGGGCATGAATTTTATGCCCTTTTGTGCGGCCTAAACTGTCAATCATTTGTTTCACGAGTTGAGCTCCGAATAACAACGTGTGTGCAAGGCTTTGTTATCGGCTATCGCTGCACGTGAAGTGTGAATAAAAGTGTTCCTGTTTCACGGAAGATTTGCTCTCACACTTAATAGACTGATATGAAGCGGATCACGGATCGCTGTACGTGGCTGAATTTACGTTAATTTTGTCGACAGTTGCACTACGACTTTCGTCTTAAAAAATGTACATACAAGAAAGCGTCAACCGCTTAGTGCCTAATATTTAGTGGTCATTGTTTTGGTACATTTACTAAAATAATTATTTTAAATTTCAATCGAGTTTCTGTTAAATCTTGTTCGCGACTTGAACGAGTGAACGGCCCACTAATGTTTGCGTTAAGTTAATTTTAGAACTATCTTAGCTTGTAGTTTGATAACCAATTCAATTCAAAATCTCAAGTATAGAAGTGAAAAATTCACGGTTCTTCAAGGAAATGAACTAGTAATTGTAAACTAAAGATGTTTATCGCTTTCGAACGAACGCATAATAATGTTGAAAAATGTATTTTAAATTAAATTGGTGTTTGTGTTTTACGGAAAAATCTGCTCGTACTTTGATGATAAAAGTTGTTTAACATTGCTCTTCGATTTCAGTTTGGATTTCAGTTCTCTTTAGTTACGTTCTTTACCGAAGCGACGCTTCACCATATAAACGAGTTTTGACTCGAATTGAGATTGCTGAACCCAAGGTTTTATACACTTAAAACTTGGAAAAATCAGTGAAAACAGCGGCGACTCATTGACGCGACACTTGCCACAGCCACTGGAAAAAAGGTTGTAAGTTTCAGAGCACGTTCTTCGTAAAAAAATTTACTCGGGTATGTGATTTAACGTGGTTTTAACCACTTTTTGGTAAGAAACTTAAAAATACTAGAATCTTTGAGTCTATATAGCTCAAAACAAGCATTGAGCAAATTAGAGAAAATAAAAATAAATGCATAATTATAATCAACTAAAAGGCAAAACGTTGAAAAGTTCCGAAGTGTTTAGTTATGTCGGCATTCTCATCGAAGCGGGCGACCTCCGTAGTCTCAAAGTACGCTAAAAGGTCACCTTTTATTTTTGAAATTTCTGATTTTTAGTTGGGAAATCTAAAACTCAGTTTTATAGCGTTCAAAACTATAGCAATTAACTACTACCGCAAGAACTAGATGGTTTCGCTTGTCACAACTGTTTCTTTTGAGATTTTAGTGCGTAAAAGTTATTTGGCGACTAAATTTAAAATGTTTCTCGTCAAGTTAGGGGGAGGAGCTTAGGGCATAAAAGTTATGCCCTTTACGCATAAAATTTATGCCCTAAACGCATACATTGGGCATAAAAATCATGCTAGCATAATTTTTATGCCTTTTCATGCCCGGAAATCCAATTTTTATGCCCTCGCCGTTCATTCACTTCCGGGGCATAACGAGGGCATAAAAATGCACGGACCCAGAGAAGTTTGTGGCAAGAAATTTTGTTCAGCCTCACAAATACATTCATAACACAAAATCACGTCAAGGTGGGTAGACTTTATTCACAAAAATGGAAAATATTTGAGATGAACCGATAGAATTTCGATTTTGTTAAAGTTATAACTGAATGGAAAGAAAATACTTACATATCGGAATTATGCGAACAAATGTCCAATCTTTACCTCGGCGGCAGTGTATCGAAATTTACAACTGACCACAATCGCTAAGAACTGAAGATTTTTCAATATAAAAACCTAAACCTGTTGGTTCAACTCAAATATTTGCTTTTCCCTGAATTTTGTTGTTTCTAGTCACCTCGTTTGAGAGAAACTGAGCCAGAACTGAGGCTGAACAAAAATGTGACGCGTCAAAAACACACTTTTTAATAAAGAATGATGCTTTTCTCCAGAAAGAAATTTATGCTGGACCTCATAGCTCACAAAACTAAAGAACACGTTGTGATTTCTAATTTCTGCAACTTTCAAGGGTGTAGCTAAATAATGCACCGAGTTACGGTAATTTTAGTGCGCGAAAATCGAGTCATTTCAAACTGTAACCAGTACCGTGCGCAGGGCCATAGGCTCAACACCATCTTGTAGTAGCCAGCCGTTTAAAATTTTTTTAAATCTAGTAGCTAGTATCTATTTTTTGGTTGCACTGCCCACTAAAAGGTGGCACGTTCGAGCCCTGACTGAAAATGTTTGATTTCGATGCAACAAATGTTAAGGATGACGTTTTCCCAGGGATATAGACTTGAGCGGAGATGTTGTTACAATCAGGTTTTACACTGATTGCTGTGTTTAGCAGTTCTTGTAGAGTAATGTGTGTGCAATGTGCATGTGTCAATAGCGAGTGTTATGTTCACAGATAAGCCTTGCACCAACTGAGACAGAGGATAGCAAGTACGATGACAAGATCGATCTTGGCGAAGAACAGGAAATGTAAGTTTCTTTATTATAACATTATTACCACGGCTATCACACTCATCCACGTCATACCATTACCGTATAATCATGAGGCTGGTGAGTATAATGATGTTAGAAAACTGGTATTGCTAGTAATAACAAATTTATAACAATATTTGATAACCGTTAAAAAATGATCATGTTTTTTTAAAGGTTGGAGAAAATTCGTGCTGAGCGGGAAAACGAGATGTTCCCGGATGAAGTGGACACCCCAATGGATATTCCAGCTCGAGTACGGTTTCAGAGGTAATTACAATAGGTACCAGGTGTTCTAGTTCAGAGGTTAAAACAAAAGATGCCAGGCGTTCTAGTTCAGAGGTTAAAACAAAAGATGCCAGACGTTCTAGTGCAGAGGTTAAAACAAAAGATGCCAGACGTTCTAGTTCAGAGATTAAAACAAAAGATGCCAGGCGTTCTAGTTCAGAGATTAAAACAAAAGATGCCAGGCGTTCTAGTTCAGAGGAAAAAAACAAAAGATGCCAGGCGTTCTAGTTCAGAGGTTAAAACAAAAGATGCCAGGCGTTCTAGTTCAGAGGAAAAAAACAAAAGATGCCAGGCTGCCTTATTCAGATGTAAAACAATAGGTGCTTTGGATTCCAGTTCAGGGGCAAAAACAAAAAAATGCAAAGCCTATCAATGCCACTCCTAAACGAGCAGATGAATCTTACAGGGGGTTAGAATAAGACCAAAAATTGGGGTTGATTTAACCTGTTGTTATTTAACTTAACTAGATTACTTTGGAAGATAAATCTATAAATGCTAACATGTTCTAGATTTAGAGGCTTGAAGAGCTTCCGAACTTCTTCGTGGGATCCAAAGGAAAACCTTCCGTCAGACTATGCAAGGTAATAACAACGGCTATGATCATGTTGACCAAAGCAGTGATTTATAAAGTATATCGTGTTAACAGTGATGACGACGATCAGGATTGCGATTGCCCACTGTCTTTTTTTAATCCATACACTGCATTTCACACCTTGGGACCTCTCTAAGAGTTTACTTGTCGATTTTGTTAAACTTCTTTTATAACTTCGATGATGCCGTAGAGCGGTGAAAGCTCAGTTTTTGAGATAATTTTAAATTTTACATCTTTTAAACAGTAAACGCTTTTAATCGTGTGACAGTAGCGGTGACAGTTCTTACTAGAAGTGTTGGAGCGTTGCAATCATTGCTTGTTGTTTCAGGCTAAAAGTTGAAGCTAAAAGATGCCTTATTTACTCTGACTTATTGATTTTACAGAATATTCCAGTTTGAAAATTTTACAAGAACAAAGAAAAGAATTTTATCTGAAGATTTTGTTGATGGAGCAATGGTATGTCGGTTTAGTTTTGTTATAATATATGTATGGGAGTGTATGTGTATCAATTCAGTATGAGGTGTCCATTAAAAATTACTTAATGTTCGCGTGCTAATTAGTGGTTGTGAAAGGTGGGTGTAAAGGTAACAAGCCTACTAGCCCTGTTGGATGTGGCCTGGTGACGTCGCCCTATGCTCGCCCCATATATGTCAAACTGTAGAGGCGGTGAAAAATAGATGACGACTCCAGGAGTGCTACCCTACGTCCCTGGGAAATGCGTGGCTGCTTTAAAATTCGCATATACTTAACTTGTGAGACTTGATCCTCTCTTCGTTCTACTTTTTCTTCGTAAGAAAACCATCTGTGCACGTTGCCTACAGTTTAACTTTTAATTAATGAGTACAGTGTTCAAAATAGACATTTACCTTACATGCGTTACGACTCCAAATCACTCCAGAAAGGATCTGTTTTGTTATTGCCTGTCATTCTCCTAAATCCTGGTTTCCATATGATCTTTAACGATCGGCGACCGTCTGCGGTAGATTAGTCGCGGACACCACAACAAGCGTTTCCATATGAAGTTGGCGATCGCAGACTCTTTCAGATCATATAGAAACCAGGCTTTGGTTAATAGTTCGTGAAACGACCAAAGCTTTTCCAAAAACGTTAACCAGCGTGTATACTGTATATAGTGTGTCCCATAATCTGTCGGTGAGTTAGGTGTAGTCCAGGAACATTTTATTGTGTGAGCAGCCTCAACTGATCGCTGCAGTGGTCATTGACGACTTTTTTGTTTTAAATTTTCACGTCGTATAAAGTTCGAAAGATACTGACATTTAAAAAAAGGAATCCTGAAATTGCGCTAACAACTCGCCTAGCTTAACACGACAAGGAGTTGTTAGCACACAACCTACTAATTACAGTTTGCTTTCTCTCTAAAGGCTGGTTGGTACGTCACTGTTCATATTTCATGTGTACCACAAGAACTCATGGGTAAGAATACCTCACCAAGATTCCATGGACAGAATACCTCTCTAAGATTCCACGGAATGTCTCTTCTCAGTTTCCACTCTTTAACCGTTGGATCTGAACATACGATAATAGTTAGTGTTCCGTATACGGCTAAGTAGATCCGCGTGACGTGATTGGTCGAGCTGAAATCTGTTACAGAAAGTCGTCACCACCCCGTCTTTTCTCTAAAAGCCACGTAATAAAATCTTGGTAATCTTGTTACATAGTAACGCGCTCGCCTGTTGTTTGTTTAAAAACCAGTTTTTTCTAATTTAATTCTAGTTGAAATTGATTTTGTTTGCAGTTAAGGTAACTTCAGTTTTTCTTGATCCAGATTCTTACAATTCTTCTAAGCCTTTCGTTCTGTTTGGATTGCTTCCTCATGAGCAGAAGGTAAGCAGTACTTGCTCATTTCTTTTCTCCCATCTCAGCTGTTTGAGATTAGCGTCACAGATCATTCACACGGGACGAGTGACTGGAAATGTGCCTCAATGCACTTACGATGTTTGAATCACGAACTAGTCCAAGCCCTCAGTTTAGACCAATCTTTTCGGAAAATATTTACACTAGAAATGTATCATAGTCTACATGTATTGTTTTGTAATACAATTGTAAATAGGAAAAAGTCCTTCTGATGCCTGGTTGATTGTTAGAGCATCGAGACTAGTATGCTTAAACGATATGTTTGTAATAGTATTTACTATCCATTTTCACGCGCTCTGATTGGCTCCCATATCTCGCAACATCCATGACTATTAGTTGATTTTGAGGCGGTAGCCAATATGGCGTCGCGTTACCCGTTGCTATAGACGAGGAAATGATTGCTTTAAACGAAGAAACATTCTAGAAAATACGAAGAGGACAGTAAGATTTGGCTTTTTGGTCTTTATGATTAGAACAATTTTTTTTTTCAAAATCTGTTTAAATTCCACGGCATTTATGTTCTTCAAAAAACCCTGAAGAATATAAACGAAACTCAAATGTACACGAAGCGCGCGTGCTAGAAATAGGAAAAAAAAATTAAATGTCCTTTCTTTGAAAAATGAAGTGCATTTTATCCCTTTCTTCTGGTAAATACTAAAACAACTATCCCCCTCAGGGTGGGTGCCTAGCACTATACACCTCGACGCTTCGCGCACGGCTATTCACCTCGCTTTCTGGGAATAGTTGTTAAGTATTCAAAATAGATTTTATCATGATATAAAATATAGTTATTGTTATCATTTTTGTTTTTATCATAATTATGAATACTACTGTTATTATTTTTATCATTACAATATTTTTGTTACTGTGGTTATCCACAGTATGTGATTGTGTATACTTTTATTTCAATTCTTTTCCTTTTTCCAGATGTCTGTTCTTCACTTTGTTATTAGACGGCATAAAAGTTTTGCCGATCCAGTAAAATCCAAGGTGGGTCCTGTCGTTTGTCTTTTTTTCCCCTTTTTTGTTGCGACAAAGACTTCAGATTGTCAGGATAAACGACAAAAGTCATGAAATTTCAAAAGTTCTAAAAATTGGTGATATCATGGAGTGTTTCTCTTCTATTCAAATTGGTGGAATTTGTTTGTTTTCGTATTTCTGCTAAAATTGTCACTTGCTGAAAGCTGTTTGTTCAGTTTCCAGTAGTTTTAAGGCAAACTACCCTTAACCTGGAAATTTATTAACCAAGACATTTTCAGTTAATTTGCTACAGAGAAAAGTTATGCAGGGGAGCAGAAAATTGATTTGAATAAAAAAAAATAAATGTTGTCCAGGGTTTTTCATAGCCATCATAGTTCAGCTTTGTAACTTATTTGTTGTTTATTCTTGCACTGAGTAAAGCTGTCGACAATTCTAAAACGTTAACACGTTACATGTTTTTCAAACAGTTTCATTTGTGCTGCTATAAGATATATTTTGGAACCCAATTTTGTTGTGAGTTTAAGTTGATGAAGAGTCTGCCCACTTGGTTCTAATAAGCTCCCTTCCTGAGAAGAGGTAGTACAGTGTTTTAGAAAAATATTTGCTGTGCGCAGACCATTTTAGGAAAATATTAGTTAGCAAGATAATAGTTTTTTTGCGTCATGTGTTCCTCAGCTTGCAGCAGATCACACTGTAATGTCCCATTTTATTGTTGATTACTTTTGGTACTTCATCGGCTTTTATCGTTTAAAGGTGTCCTCGGCCGACAACATTCTTCAGGTCTGAAGAAATTTTTTTGTTACGTCAGTGTCCATACCAGCGACTCAAAACTGTTGTTGTGTGCGTATTATCAACTCCAAGCAATTTATCCTGATAATTTCCACGGTTTCAAATTCCTGGGTGCCGCCATTTTGAAATGGACGTGCTATGGCTGCAGTACCAGTCCCCACTCTCAATAGATACAATGGGATTGAACGAGGCGTCACATTTCAAATTGGCGGCGCCCGGGAAATTCCAATCGTGGAAATGATTAGAATAAATTGCTTGACGATAGTTATAGGCACATAATTATCAAAGTTGAATTGCTGATGTGGCATAGACTTAAAATTTCTTTTTATTTCAGTCCAATGGTGCACAGCCGAGAATACCTCTAAAACAAGCCAGTTACCATTTTGCTTTTTCTAAAACGGCCAATGACGTCGTGCAGTTGACGTCATTATCCAAGATGCCGGCTCTATGACTCCAAGAGCTGAAACAGTTTTGTTTTTCAACAAAACCGAAAATTTTCTAAGGATTCTTAATAACTACTGTAACAAATTCTTTCTTTCTGTAAGCAATGTGTGTGTTTTTGTTTCAGCCCACATTTAGATAACTTTTAATGAACAACTAGTAAGACAGAAAAAAATTAAGTTCAAAATAAACAAATAGATAACAGTTGTTTGTTTTGATACATTGCCTTTATCTTGTTATAACAGGAACCATTAGTGTTCCACTGTGGATACAGAAGATTCACTGCTTGTGCTGTTTTTTCGCAACACACTTCTGGCAGTAAGTTCAAGGTATGTAAGAGATTCGGCTGGCCATGTCAGTAAGGTACACATTACTTTTGAGTAGTAAGAAACGACAACCGCTTCATATTTCACAACAAAGTTCTTAGGTTACTTGATGTTAAGAAACTATTTTTGCTATAGTGCCCTTGATTCATATCAACGAATTTGAAACTCCAACCTGAATGGCCCTTATTGATACTTTGCTTTGGTCTAAAGTAACTAATCGTATAGAAAACCTTTACTTTTTAACAGCTTTTATTGTTTTTGTTTACTAGCATTTGTTTTAGTCACTTTTGTTTTAATGTGTTGAACGTCGGTGGTTTTCTTCTCTTAAGCATTATGTAATTTTGCACTGGTTGGTCATGTAGTTTCACTTAACAAGTTTTCATTTTTGTTCTTCAGTAGTTACTAAACTAAATTTAATCCTCATTCTGTTCCGCTGTAGTATGAGAGGTTTCTGCCAAAAGAAGACGTGACTGTCGCCACTGTGTACGCACCCATCACCCTACCCCCCTGTCCCGTGATTGTTTTCAAAGCTGATAAAAACTCGGGTGAGTAGTTATTGTTCTTTGGATCTGCTCTTACTCCGCATTTTGTTGCTGTTTAAACAAATTTTTGGCATTAAATGATTTGTTAGATGACGAACGTTTTCGGTCGATTTGACCATCATCAGGTTTAAAAAGGAAAACCGTCTGCGGGCGCAACGACTACCTTTTAAATACACCAAACGAAAGCTGTTGTGTTGTTCGCATGTTGTCTGTTTATTCAGACTTCATTATTATTATTATTATTATTATTTATTAATTTTTGTAACTGTTATTATTTTGTCGTTGTTGTTAAGGGTGGTGTTCTTGGTTTTTCGCTACTGATTTTTTTTCATTTCTAACATTATTTACCACTGCATCCGTCAGTCCGACTGTCTACTTATATGTGAATGTCATTGGAACGTTGCAATGTGATATTCGTTTGTAGTTGTTACTCCTTCACCATCATATTGACCTTTTTCTTTATCTTCGCACCACAGCTGTTTCTCTTGTTGCCACCGGCTCGTTGTACAAGGTCGACCCCAACAGAATCATCACCAAAAAGATTGTTCTCTCTGGTCATCCTTTCAAGATTAACAAGCGGTCGGCTGTCGTGCGGTATATGTTTTTCAATAGGGGTGAGTTTGTCGTGCAAAGATGTTTAGAAATGGTGAAAGGGGGGGGGGGGGGAGGCTGTGAAAACTCTTTTTGAACTAGACTATAGATGCTTTTTAGTGTTAGTGAATTTGGCAGCCCATTATTTGTCAAATCAAGGGTGGAAAGAAGCATTACGGTTTCATGGATATCATTTAATTTAAAAGCTATATTTGAGTTGGGAAATTCGAATGCGCTGAATTTGCTATTTGGTTTCCTTAACAACAGAAACCTTTCTGTTGTTCTGAGACAAAGTCTTGTAAACACTTTTAAAAGCATCGGCGCCATTTTACCAGTTAAACACTCGGGTAGGATTGACTCTATCAAATTTGATTTCAGACTTCTCTATCAAAGTTCAAAATTCGTTTGCATTCAAAGAATAAAGATGAATGCAAGTATCCGACGTTTGTCGGGTTATTCTTAAGGCGGCAATATTAATGGCTTCTTTTTCTCACAGAGGACATTGAGTGGTTCAAACCGGTCGAACTTTTTACCAAACATGGTCGACGAGGGCATATTAAAGAGCCTCTAGGTAAGACTCAAGATTGAGAGTAACAGTAGCAAGAGTGTTTCAGTCTGTATATAGTCTACACTTCTGTGAGCGTTATGATTAAGGGTGAGAAGTGTTATAGCAGGGATCCCGCGGGGCATCAGAAGTCTCGTTGCAATTTTAAGGCCTTAAAAAGGTCCTAAATTTGAAAAACTGCGCCCTGATGACTTCCATTTACTAAATTTATAGTTTTTTGGCAGTAAAAAGTCAAGAACTTTTATTGAGTTACAATGTTTCCATGTGTCAAATAAGTAAGCAAAAATATGAAATCGTGCGAAGACGCCGATTGCATCGCACAGTCACCTTGATAAAGTCTTTGATAATAAATAAGAATTACAAAACCGATGGGAATCTAATCCATGACCATCTGTATTCTATTCGGACGCTCTACCACTGAGCGTCCGACTAATATACCAAGGTATACACTATAGTTATAGTTGTTTAAAGTGTCCCAAGTGTCATGGTTTCAAGTTATGTATGACACGTAGATGAAGTTATTGTGATGGTCGAAAGGCACATCGTCGAAAATTCGAGGCTGTTTTTCTGTCACGTTTGGTCAGCGGTAGTTGTTGGCTACGTGTCCGAACACTCTTAAATACAATTTGATTTTAGCACAACAAACTCAACTCTAAAAACGCTCGACTTCGGCCTTCGTGCACAACACTTGAAGTCAATTAATTTTGTTTGGATCTTTGAACGATTGGCCGATGTTGTTGTTCACCTAGAGTCTCATAAATGACAGTAGTGACAGGACATCAAAATAGAATATAGAATCGGTGGCTCTGACACGTGGTCTTCCAACATCCGTCTCTGTTTGTCATGAAATTTTCAAAGCTACAGACTAAGTAAAAGCACAGACTTTTAGACAGTCTAAAGGTTTCGAGACTAATTAAAAGAGATAACACACATTTTGAACCACTGCGTTATTCCAATTCCATTCTACTCACCTCGGTAATCTGCCACATTTCCGATAAGATGATCCCTAAAGGTGTAGCGGTTAGCATTCCCGACTAGCAAACCAGGGAGACGTTGGCTCGAGTCTCGCCTTCAAATTATTTATACGAGTAATTGTCGAAAAGTTAGTAAGTAATAATCTGGAAACAAGGACATGTATTTTCATTTCCTTTTCTCTCCTGTTTACTCAAGTTTTCGTTCTTTTTGTCGTGTCGTTTTTCAGGAACTCATGGCCACATGAAATGTACTTTTGATGGCGCTTTAAAGGCCCAAGATACCGTTTGTATGAATTTGTACAAACGTATTTTCCCCAAATGGACGTATGAAGCGATAACTCCGACACCGCCAACGGAAAGTGCTCAATCTCAGGAAGAAATTAGTATGGATGACTGATGACTGATGATGCTGCTGATGCTGCTGACTTCGTTCACCTGAATTTTTGAGGCCACCCAAGAGACAGCAAATCTAGTCTGGATATCAATCTTTTATTTAGTAAAAATAAGTCTACTGTACGACGAAAGTCGCTTTGCAGACATTTTTATAGCTTTGGCCTTGGGCAACACAAAACCAAGGAGAATTTTTACCAGTTAAGCACGGCAAGTTTAAGGGAATGTATAGCGCATCATTACTTGACTCTATTAATCGAAACATCGATCACAAATGATACGTTAGGCTGACATTCTATTAAAATTGATCAAGAAGAGATTACTACTCGCATCACCTTATGTTACCTTGGGAATTCGCAAAGAATGAAGCGATGGAAGCTATTTGACTTTCCCTTTCAGTTTTTACTTTCAAACAGGATCTTGGTCGCCTCATATTTATCCAAATTCGCGCCATGTAGAAATATGAAATCGGCCAATGTTTATTGTAATGCGTAGGAAAGGAGTAAGGACGTCGTCAATTGTCAGGACATCCGCAAAAAATGTCAGTCTTTGAGTTTCGTTGTAGTTCCAAAATGGGTGTCGTCGGTTGTATGGTAGTGCCAACGTGGGTGTCATTGGTTGTATGGTGGTGTCATAATTGGTATTTTGGTTGTATGTTTGTTCCAAATTTGGCGTTGTTGTTTTTACGGTAGTGTCAAGATGGGTGTCGTTGGTTTATGGTATTGTCAAAATTGGTATCATTAGTTTTAAGGTATTTTCAAGATGATGGTCGTTGGTTTATGGTATTGTCAAAATTGGTGTCGTTAGTTTTAAGGTAGTGTCAAGATTGGTGTCGTTGGTTGTGTGCGGAAGTGCAGAGACGGGTGTCGTTATTTTTCGTAGTGTCAAAATAGGTGTCTTGGTTGTATTGTAGTGTCATGATGGGTGTCGTTGGTCCTAAGGTGATTGTACATGTTGGATAATGAAAGGACGATTGTCATTAGCGTGATGCTGTCAATAGAAAGTACTTGGTTTTATAAATAAAAGGAAACGATAACAAACATGGTTTGCCGTACAGGTGATAGTCATTGAAGTGTAATTTATTTTGTCAAATTTACATCTAACTTTTGTTAACTATTTTTTCAACTTAACCTTTAAAATCGGAAAATGAAACAGTTAGTAGACAAAGAAAAACCGCGCGAACGTTAACAAATTTTAGCTGATGCCTTTTTTAAGCAAGCACTGTCAGAATTTTGAAATGATTGGCAACAAATCGAAGTTTTTTTAGCAATGTTTTTTAAATGAATTAGTTTGAAAGTTTCGTAATACCATGCAGTTTCCATGGGGATAACCAATGCCTTTTTTATTAGAGTGGTAGTTTGTACAAATTAGGATCGTGTTTGTCCACGTTAGCGTTTTTAAGGAACGAGGATAGAAAGATTCAAATGTTTAAGGAAATATTTTCTTGATGAACCGAGAGGACATCATTGGTTTGTGTCAATTTGTATCATTTGGAGGAGGGTGTAGTTCATTCAAGTGAAAAGCTTCGATTAGGACCCACTAGATAAATCAAGAGCCTGTGCTCGCTAGGACCTCATCAAACCTCAGTCCTTACAGGTGAGTTAAAAAGCTTTTTATAGAATATAGGGAAACTTAAAGCATCAATATTTATGAATGACAAATAGGTCGAAAACCTTAGCGACATCTCCGACGCCATCCACATAGATACGTACTTGTATATATAAAATGGATATATTTATCCGCTCAGTGTACGAGAATATGAAAGTATGGACTTATATTGTTTAAGTGTTTGCGCGGTCGAAAATGGAGATTTAAGAAAGCCCATCAGTGTCAACGACTTTTAACGAAAATTGATTATCACAACAGGAGATGAGAAAAAAAAGTGTATAAAGCGGGCAAATTTGAAGGTAGAAAAGATTTTTCACATGCAGTCAAGTTGTAGATTTTGTGTATATCAACGAAAAGCCTTTCCATGACCACAGCCATAGTATGTTTGATATTTTTTGTCATGATTAGAATCTTCTGTAAGCTATTTTGAAAAGCTACTCAAACAACAGAAGTTAACCAAGCGCTAAATCCAGTTGCGCTTGATCTGCTTGATCGGCGATAGGTCGAAACTTTTGTAAACATGATTTTATGCAGCCTTTTCCTGCCTCGTTGTCAAAATAAAATTCTGTGTGAACAATAGCACAGAAAGGTTCCCACAAGGATTCGCTGTAGGACTTTGTTTTAGTGAAATTCTGTCCCAAGAGAATAGACTGGAGGTTATTTAAAGAATGAAATGAGCTGAAAATTATGCCATCGTTCCGCCAGCACAAGACTGTACAAATAAACCGACGTCAAAGACGACGAACTCTCGGTGCCATCATGGCCAGGAGCCGGCCAAGCGACCCTTGGTTCCACTCCAAAACAATCAGTATCCTTGTCATGTTTTGGATACTTTTTAGTGCTTGTCTTGGAATAATGACAGTCGTGGCTTTTCTACAACCGCAATGGTTAGAGGGACGAATCGAGAGCGGAGCCGTGACGGAGTTTGGGCTTTACAGGAACTGTACTCAGGATATGCAGAAATGCGATGGGGGACTATCTCTTTTTAGTAGGATATATTCTGCCGAATGGAAAGCGGCCACAGTCTTTGTCGCCATGTCATTTTGCCTTATGTTTCTCTCTGTCATAATAATTATGTTCTACTGGTTATGTTGTCTGGCAAAATCAGGGGCAGGATTTAAGTTTTGCAGCGGGCTTCAGGCGTTCAGTGGTAAGTAAGAATCATATTCATTGTAGAAACAGCAACAAATAGCGTTCGTTTATCATTTAGTATTCAATAACTCCCATTGTGATGAAATTAGATCTTTATACGCAAATATATATATTGAATATAAAGCTTAAAAAAAGTATCGGGCTATCAAACCACTTCTCGACTTTCATCTTGAAATTGCTTCCAGTCATCTTGTAGGAAGCGGCTGAACGATTCGCTTTGTGTGTTTATCTTTGTTCCTGTCAAAAAAAAATTCAATAACATTGACGTGCAAATTCTGCTTTGTTTTACTCATTATGAATGGAATATAAATTACAAGCTGCAAGTTTACTTTTTGCTCCCACAGACTAAAACAAAACCTCAAAAAACGAGAGAAATTTAACTTGGTTCCTTTTGAGCCTCGTTATTGCTCGAACACTGCTTTAAATTATTTTAATCCGTTAGCAATGTCTTTGTCCAGATATATAGCTCATAGTTTAACTGACTAGCTTGTTTGTCATTTGCTTTCAGTAAATTTTAAGTGTTTCCGTTGATAGCGTTGCAAAAAAGCTATACTTTCCGCTACACAAATAAAGCGAAAATGTTAACAATGAATTAGCAAACTAACGCCGGAACACTCGCGATGATTCGGTTCACTTTCGTGTTTTGCGGTATCTCGTGTTGTTCGGTACCGCGTGTTGTTCGTGTGAATAACTAAAACATATCCAATCAAAATTTTTTAATTCACAGCTGGTAAACTAAATCTTTGTTTCCTTTACTCGATAAGGCTAGTCTAACTTTGGTCTCTGTGAGAAGCTTTCTCTTCCTTAAGTTTGGTCGTAGATTCTAGAATGGTCGCTGGCAAAAAATTGATTTACTAAGCAACCCAAAGTGTAAAGTTCTCGAGTTGGACGCCGAAAGTTTTCTGTTGCCACGCAAGACTTGTTGCTACTTTCCTGGTTTAGGGACTCTAGGAACTGTAGAGAGATGCAATTAGAAACTGCTGCTACTGTCGGTAAACTAAACATTTACATAATTTAAATACTTATTCGTTTTGTGCTTTTAAAAAATTGTGTCAGCAGAAGTTACTAGACAAAGGTTTGTTCAAAGCAGCGGTGTATGAATTAATTTTAATATTATCATTCGAAAAACAGGTAAAGCACCGAAGGTATTCCATGTAAAAAAGTTGCTGTGCAGGTCAAATTTGCCCGTGAAAATTGGTACAATTAATTATAGCCAAATAAAAAGTTTTCTCGAAAGCCACAAGTTTGACAGTTTCAAATGTCGCTTTCGTGTTTTACATATTCTGAATTAAAGGACGAGGGATTTCTTTCGCTAATTTTTTTGAGAAAAAAGTAGTAACTAATACAATTACAGTGCCAATTTGTAAGATTTCAAGTAGTTTTGACAGAAATTCGGCTCTACCAGGCACCCTTCGTGTCAGTTTTCGATAAGGGCCGGATTTGTATGAAAAGGTGATCAGTTCAAGGCGAATTATAGGCGATGACGATTTTTGGTATCCTATTGTCCTGGACCCTGGTTTCTTTTATACCATGAATGAAATAAAACACAGAACTGAGCACAATAAGATAAGTCCAAGGACCACAACAAAATCACGCCATCGAATTATAATGCATTTTTTGTGGTTAAACAAGTATGTCAGGTGAGATATCACAAAGAATAAAGAAAAAGTAAACACAGATTGTATGTAGTCGAAAAACCGAGAGTTGACTGGGGCCAATTAAAGAGGCGATGACGGTGTGTGAGTGTCTACAATATTGGATAAAAAACTATAGCGAGTTTAGCGTATGGAATAAACTTGGGATTCATAAATCATAGACCTTAGTACATAGATAGGGAACTGCTAATCAAGTCACTAGTTAATATTTTTTCAAATTTAGTGTGACGACTGAACGACGCTGCGACTTAATATGCAGAGGTTTTGTACGTGTCATAACAGTTGACTAGAGAGGCTGTACTTATCAGGCGCTTTCTTTATTTTCTTTTACCGTGGGAACTTAATCCACTTTCAAAACATTTCAAAAGTATTTGTTTGCGATTATAATTACATTTTTGTTCGTGAAGTATATAACCTGAAAGAAAGGCGTCAAAGATCGAAACCTGACCAATACCAAAAAGCGTACAAACGTCTTGATTAAGACAAGGGATTATTAGGCTCTAGACCCTGTTTCCCTTACCAAACAAGGAAAATGGTTTTACAAAGCTTGAACTACTTAAAAAAATATCCCGGTTTTTCATCCGCGCGCACACCGATTTTTGCCAGCAGATTGACTTTTTTCATAGTTAAAAAAAAGAAATATTTGGGGAAAAACTGACAATTTTTCCCTTTTACGAAACAATAAACAGTGACAAGAAATTCGTTTGGCAGCATTTTGTCAAAGAATACAATAAAAATATACACGGGTAATAGATTAATAGTCATAAGGACCCTATCAAAACTTAGTGTGATAGTTTAATAGTGGTGTAGATTTACTCAAATCGACAAAAAGTATCAAACCTCAAAAAGGCGTCCTCCCGCACTGTATATTTTAAAAACTTTGATGATGAACCGGGATATTTTTTAAGTGGCCTTAGCGAAATGTAGTTTGCTTGTTCGAGGTTAACACATTGAAAGTTAAACAAAGAAAGGATATTCTAAAATTCTTTCTGTGTCCAGACTCATGCAGTGTACGCATGTATTTCGTTTTCTGCCTTCCAATCAAAAAGGTTGTATGGTAAATAGAAGGGCTGCTGTATGATAGATTCGACTTTTTCTTGTGGTTTTTGAACTACTGACAGCAGAGTCCCGGCAATGTGCCGTTCCCTTACTGTTCAGTTACCTGAGGCTAATAAACACTAAGTCTAGTCAGCTCGTCTTTTTCGTAAGCTGAAGAGAACTGAGAATGAAACAAAATTGACACGTTCGTTGTGAAATGTCCTGCTGCGAACTCGGCGCAAAAGTTTTGGTTTTAAAAACTGACTTTGCTTCATTATTTATTAATAGTTCAAAATTTAGTTACCTAGATATTTAAAAGGTACGATTTTCATTTCTAAAACCATGTGAAACGTGTATGCAAAGCCAAGCCGCATGTAAGGAAATCGACGGCATAAAGAAATACCTTTCAACATTTTTTATCTCGTGACTAAACAAATGATTTAACAGTTACAAATTTTTTTGAATATCTTCATTTTCTAGATAAGAAAACCATTTTAACCAATTTTTGCGCACCAGCCCTTTATTAAAATCTGAAGGATCCAAACCAAAAAAATGAAAAAAAAACGCTATGTTAAGTGAACAACTCTCTACGATGTGAATCATCTTACTCAACTCTCAAGCCTGTGAGTTCGAGCACACACAAGAACAGGTCAAAACGGTTTGCTTATCATGTGGTTCAACAACATTAGTAAAAGCCGGCCAAGATGGCCGCTGAGTAATGTTCAAAACACTGTTCAAAAAGAGCACATGGATCGTAAAACTGGCGACAAACTTTAAAAAATCACATTACTTCAGTTCAATAGGAAAATAGGCCTTAATAAACGTTTAGAGGCAGTAGAAATCCATTTTTTTTGTTAAAGTTTTCCTTCTTTGCTATAAGTTCTCACGAGAAGCTAATAAAGAGTTCCCTTTAAGGAATGGTGCAGCTATAGAGAGTGCCGAACTTGTGTGGTTATATGACATTGATAAGATTTGTACTAATTTGCATGCAGTGGTTAACATTTTATAGCTCTTAACTGAGCCTCTGTTTTTAAGGCATTTTTGGCGATTTCAGACTCAAAAATAATCTTAAGTTGGTCTTATATAGTTCTTGAAATTTCCAAATAACAACAGCGTTAGAATTGTTATTATGAACTTACATGCATGCATGTGTATCTTAATCTGTGTTCAAGGACTAAGTATATATAAAATTCTCTGGTCAAAACGTACTGCCATTTTTTTCAGTGTTCTTAAATTATGTGAAAATTTTAGCCTGATGTTCTTTTAAAGTTTGTCCATATAGAAAAAAGCGTGTTTCTGTTTTGAAGCTGCTTTACTTAACAGCCTTTTCCCCAAAACTCCTTTTTTTTGAACAATGAAGTACCATATTTTATGTAAGAGAAGCAAAATAGCAGAAAGCGACTGTCTAAAGTAAGGTAGAATAATGAAAACACATATTGCACGAGCTATAAAGTTGTGATAAGTAACGATCCGAGTAAGAACTAGAGAGGTCAACAGCAATGGAATGCAGAAAGTTGTTAATTGCGATATTTTTAAACAATCGATCTGATTGGCTAAACATTAAAAATGGACACTGTCTTCATAAGTTAAGCTGATGTATACGTATTTCTTTCCAGCTCACTCATTCATTCCTTTCTAGTTGAAACATTTCTTTTTTTAAATTTAAGAAAAAATTCTACGTGGGGAAAATTGTAAATTAAAAGGTTTTCTTCGCTTTTGTTTTGGAGTTCTATGATTGGGTTAAATATTATAGCACGAAAGAAACATTGCTTTAAAATAGATTTGCTTTTTACTTTAAAATTGTGTTTTATACTGGTCGATGTATTTTCGATATGAAAATTTAAACATTCCGGCGTGGGAAAATGGGAGGTTCTCTAATTCTTACAAGGACCTTTACTTAATTAACATTGGTTGAATTAAAAATTTTATTTTTCCATAGAAACTCAAGTTTCAATATCTTTCTTATCCTTTTAGGGTTTTTCCTCCTTGTTGCCATTATACTGTACCCAGCTGGTTGGGGTGCGCCTGCAGTCAAGGCGGTCTGCGGTGAAAGCGCTGCAAGCTACAATTCCGGCACGTGTGAGATGAAGTGGGCATTTTTCATCACTATTATTTGTATGATGGACGCTTTTATCCTCAGCTTTCTCTCGTTGCTTTTTATTGAGAGGGAAATACGAGGCTGGGAGTCGACAAAGGACGGAGAAGTAAAACCAACGGTAGGATTGGAAAATAAAGGAAGAGATGAAGAAAATAACATTGCTTTAGAAAGGACATCTTACGCTCAGCAATCTGAACATGCGCAGAACGCGCAACCCGCTGAGAATTCGTGCTCTGGTTCTATTTCACCCGAAATTGAACACACTGGGAGATCAAGAAGCACCAATATGACAACAACTTTATAAATAGTTAGACAAAAAAAAAACGTCGCGCATTTTAGGATATAGCTGTCTTATGAGGTAAAATTGAGTAATTTAAGTAGAGTAAATATCTGCTCAAAGCAATCCCGAGGGCAATTCTTAATTAGTTTTGCTCTGGCAACATTTTTCGGTGTACATAATCGAAGTTCTTAAAAATGCTTCTCATAATAAAATAAAAATGCAGCAAACAGTTTAGGTAACAAGACAAGTAAAATATAGTTTATAAGAATTATTTATTGACTGCTGTTAATACAATTGTTTAACTATCGAGCTACGAACTTGAAGTCAAGTCGGTACGTTAAAGTCTTAACGAAATTAGAGTTTTTCAAGAGGAGTACAAGTTGTTATATTTAAAATCAACGCATCCGTAGCTAAAACACGTTTTACTAAACTGTTTTCCCAATTATCGCCTCGTGCTGTGTTTCACTCATTCTTATTTGAGCACGCAGCTCCAAAGTCGCGCCAAAGTTTAACCCCAAGTTGTCCTTAATTTATTCTCTTAACCCGTTTGAAACTAGAGCCCATATCATTTTTCATGAACAGTTTTGGGAGAATTTTACTTTTCATCTTCGATAGTTACCTTTGTTTAATCAGTTCTCGTTATCAAGTGTCTTGCCTTGTATATGTTATGTAAGGAGAAGCTAAATGTTTATAATTGACGTGGAATGAAATTGTTAAATCTTTTTTGGGTTAAAATAGCACCAGTGGCAAATTTCTACCTTTGCTAGCTGGAAAGCAAAACTAAGACCTTACTGTTTTACTATTATAGATAGCTAGATTCTGCGATTTTCAGTTTTTTTCGATTTAGCTTGTTCCTGATTTCCTGTGGACTTTAATTGCAATGCTTCTAGTAGGTTCGTAAATGCGTATACAGTCGAATCCCGGTAACTCAAATTACCAAGGGAAATTGAAATTACTTTGATTTTTCGGGGTTTTGAGTTATAGGGGTTAAAACTGCCGTAAAAAATTAGGCAAATCCAAGGGGCAAATCGGTTTTGCTTCGAGTTAGCGGGAAATTCGAGTTAGAGAGAGTTTGATTTATCAAGGTTCAACTGTACGCATTTCGGTACTGCAAATATCCAAGAGTTGTCAGCATGACTTCTTTGAGGAGTAACGTTAAGTAATTCCCACGTTTGAACTTAGTTGAAGAAGTACAATATTTTAAACAATGGGAATTTTTTGGTGTAACAATAATGTATATATACGCCTTACCTTCCGAACTCATCTGTATTATGTGTTGTGGTTAATTCTGCTGGACTGAGACGTTTTTCACAAAGATTCAAACTTTGCGTTGGATCAAAAAGGAAGCTCTTTTTGTTCTGTGTTTCTTGTTTCCAAAAATGTCTTCGGTGCAAAAAAGTTTAACAAGAAATCTTGTTAGAAAAGGGCCTGTGTCAGGGGATCGTGACCTTCAGTTGTTGCTCTACCTCGGAAGATCTCACGGATATCTCGCCTCTCTCTTATACATATTGTATTTTATTCATGCGAATTTTTTTTCATGTAACATATGATTAGAATAACTTATATCTGTATAATAAAATGCTGATCGATCAAACCCAATCCGGCAGCCGTCATGGCACGACCACATATTTTGAGGTCATCCTGTGTCTCCGATCCTGGCAAAGAAGATATATTGTAGACCCAGCCACACCCTGTCATCCTGTTTGTGTAGACAGACATGAAAAGAGAGTATAGGAACTAGTCACACCTTGAGGTTATCCTGTACGTGTAGACGAAAGGAAAGAGTTCAAAAACAACCTGCCCTGAGGTAATCTTGTATGGTGAAGGCAAGAAAAGAAAGCAGTTGAACCTACATCCTATGGTATATGGTAACCCTGTATTATATTTGCTGGCAGAACAAGAGAAAATGTAGCTCCTGTCAAACACTGAGCCCTTCCATTATCCTGTGTGTGTAGACAGAAAAGGGAGAGAGTTGCCCAAACAAACCCTCAGGTCACCGTGTAGTTGTAGGCAGAAGAAGGAGGAGAGTTGTCCATCCAAACCGTTTTGTCATCCTGTATGTATAGACAGAAGAGGAAGAAAATAGTTAATCCGAACCCTCGGGTCACCATGTAGTTGTAGGAAGAAAAAGAAAGAGGGTTGTCCAGCCAAACCCTGATGTCATCCTATATGTGTAGAGAGAAGAGGAAGAGAGTTGCCCAAACAAACCCTCAGGTCACCATGTAGCTGTAGGCAGAAAAAGAAAGAGAGTTGTCCAGCCAAACCCTGATGTCATCCTGTATGTATAGACAGAAGAGGAAGAAAATAGTTCATTCAAACCCTCGGGTCACCATGTAGCTGTAGGCAGAAAAAGAAAGAGAGTTGTCCAGCCAAACCCTGATGTCATCCTGTATGTGTAGACAGAAGAGGAAGAGAATAGTTCATCGATCCCAAACCCTCGGGTCATCCTGTAGCTGCAAACAGAAAAGTAGGGAGAGTTGTCCAGCCAACCTTGGTGTTATCCTATATCTACATGTGAAGACAAAAGAGGAAGAGAACAGTTCATCCTTACCTTGGGTCATCCTGTAGCCGTAGGCAGAAGCGGAAGAGAACAGTTCATCCAAACCCTCGGGTCATTCTGTTCCTATGGACAGAAGACGAAGAGAGTTGACCGGCTAAATCCTTAGGTCGGATTTAAAATAAGAATCTTTCAATAGTACGATAGTCACCACCACTATACCGAAAATGGTGAACAATTAAAGTTATACTATACTCTACACCTTGCGGCTTATTTAGAAGTTGTTTTGACAAGTGAAACATGCTATTGCATAGGATAAGGGCTTTAACCCTTTAACCCCTAAGAGTGCCCAAAGATGAGTTTGTAAATTCTCCCAAATTAAGTCCATAGTTTTTCTATGAGAAGTTTTGGGAGAATTTCTTAATTCATCTTCAAGAGTTTTTGGTGGATGATCGAATTTCATATTCTCAGCGCTAACCAGCTTGTTTTCTTTTGTTTACTGTAAGGAGAAGTTAGATGTTGACAAATGCCTTAGGGCTGAAAGGGTTAAAGTAAAATTACCTGTTTTATTAGCTCGCATTTCGCGAGATATTGCCGGAGATTCTTCTTATCTTTATGGTTCATGACATTGATCACAGCAGATAGACGTTACAACGTTATGTTATCACGGAACTAAAGCGAGTCGATTCGAAGCTTGCCGAGATACAGTCGTACAGAGTTGTGACGGTTTTTTTCTTCAGGACAAACAAAAAGTCTGTCAATCACTTGCCGCTACTGATAAAGGTTCACGGTTTAACGAAGAGGGTACGAATTTTACTAAAATTGAAACTAGTAAGTGCTAGTGCGTGGATGATTTTTACCGAGGTATTGGATGAATCCGGCAAGACTCAAATTTTCATTTTAATAGGCTCGACCGGCTGCGAAGTTACAACATGGCGAAGAATTTGAAGACGTGGTTTCACAAACTGGCAGTGACGAAAGTTTCTGCCATGACTTAAATCCTCACAGGTACAAAGCTGGATCCGCGGTTTTGTTTGTGGAGCCTTACGAGATTTCTTATTTATTTTTTATTTGTAGCTACTCTCATTCAGCCAGTCTGTTGACAATAAAATGGCAGAAATATTCTTGGTTTGTTCAAAAAGGTAATCATTTTTGGTAATACGTACTTCTAAACGGTTGAATTACCAAAACTAAAATCGAAGCGAGCTACTTCCACAGTGGAAATCGTGCCAAACATCACCGACTCTGGACCGGAAAAAATGTATTCTGATTTAATACATCTGGTTGGATACCTCAGTTTTGGAGGCGGAGCGATACTAGGTCCGGGTTGCACTTAAAAAAATTCCATTTTGTTTCTTTCAGTACTTTTATCCGCACCACGTCACTTTTCCGAGTGCGACCGCCTATTTTCTTCAGACAGAATTTATTTTTGCATCTGCAATGAAGTTTGTGAGCCCTTAAGGCGTCGCGATTGGGAGCGACTTATTACAACTTATGGCAACTTTAAGGCGATTTAAGGCGACTTATGCCGATTTAAGAGAAAATGGGGTGAAAAATGACTGCGACTCAATGCAATTTAAGGCGACTCAGGAATAGGCCTCATTTGAAAGAACTATGAAGGAAAGCCGATTTTAGATGTCAATTCTTTTGTCTTCATTAACTTATAAGCCTCCCAGCCACAACGTGATATCCTATAACGAGTTAGACATCCGAACTTCCAATAAACACTTAGCTTTTGAGAGGAAACACTCTTAACGCTGAAATTTAACGCGCACCACAATAACAGGATATGTTTTGCCGGAAAAACACAGTCTCCTCTTCGAACACATCCGTTTTCATCAGTTTCCCCTTTGAACGTACTATTCCACAGACCCGGTGGGGGGAGGGGGGGGAGTACTCCCTTACATGGACTATTTAACAATTATTCCAAGAGCACGCGTTGGATATGAGATGGTAAATAGCCGACGAGACGCGTAGCGTCGAGTTGGCTATAAATCATCTCATATCCAACAAGCGCGAATGGAATAACTGTTTTATTAAATTTAATTAGTTTTCTAAACTCTTCCATACTTAAAAATAACAGCTAAATTTTATTCAGAACCTATTTTTTGGCTTTGCAAACACTACAGTCAGTTTCCATATTTGGTGAACTCTGAATATGAGCTGATAACCGAGATTGAATGAACCAATCAGATCGCGCGAATCGCAGTATTCGAGATTGAAAATTTATTAAATAGGTGTGTGCGGCCCAAAGGGTATGGTATCAGCCATTTTGGTCATTGATAGGATATCAATTTTGGCCATTTTGCCGCCATTTTTGGTCATAAATAGAATATCGGTTCTTTCATCCAACCTTGAATTCCTGTTTTTAGGAGAAATCACTTAAAACTAATTATTCATCATACCCCACGCAGGTCATAAATTAATAGGGTAAGAGTTTGGGAAACGGACCGCACACCCCTATCTATAATTGGGGGAAGTACCCGCCCCCTCCCCTCCCCCCCCCCTTCCACTGCCCATAGAGAAGCGAAACTCATTGAACGCTCGAAAGCTAGGGGGTAGCTACGATCAAGAAAAATCGCGTAAACGTTTCTCCGAATTAATTGCTGCTCGTAACTTACTTCGATCGAGTGTTTGCAAGGTAAACAAGACGCTATACGCTTTTTTTATTTCATTTCTTTTTTATCAGAACAGTAACTTTCAGCTGAGACTGGGTTGTTCTTAAGTTTTGTGGCAATTTCAGCGCTAGCTGGCTTAATCAGCTATGTTCTTATTTCTTAATTTGCCAAACAATGAATTATTTGCGTGAAACAATAAACTGAGGCTGTAAGAAATACCTGGAGGTTTATATTTCTCATCGCTGTATGCCTTAAAAAGAGAATTCTTCATGGAAATTAAGTGTACACGTTCGATACCCTTTTTTTTATTAAGAACCAGGAAAAACTTTGCCAAGGCTCAATGTTCTTATTTTTATTCAACAATCTGAGGCTCAAAATGTTCTTATTTTGTTCTTAACTGCAACATATTCTTTTATGGTTGAAAATCGACCTCAAAGGCCTCCGGTGTTTATGTATGCCCAGTTTTTAATTCCAGAACGTGTGTGCATGCAAGACTCGTCGTTTTAGTGGTATTACAAGTGCTGTATCAAGTTACAGTGCGATGTTGTTCCTGTTTACTTATTAAACTTTTTTTTCTTTTTTGCTATTTCTTTTTTTTTAATTTGTTAGATTTTTTCCAAATTTTCATTTGAGCCTCAAATTGTTCTTAATTTGTTCTTATTTTTCCGGCGATTTGAGCCTCACTGTTCTTATTAAGTGTGTTCTTAATAAAAAAAAAAGTGTATCGATCTTTACTCACATCTCGATCTGTGAACAGGGATTAAATGAAGTTTTTAGATTTGTCTGGTCAACATTTCAGCTTAGTGGTTGTTTAAAAATGGAAGAGCATCCAAATAAAATCATAATAGAGTGTATACAAAAGAAACGATCTCTGGATAAAATTCTTCAAACACAGTAGCTTTCGGCTATCTTACTACAGCCTTCATCAACTAAATAAGTTATGAACGGTAAAACTGTGAAGTCAGTGAATTAAACCACAAGAGAATAAAATGAACAAAAGGTAAAAAAACAAATAAAAACTGTAAATATATTTAGTTATTTAAAAGTATAGTATATATTTTGACGTGGCGAAGGTTTGGAAATATTGGCTGCATATTTTGTTGCAGTGTGCCGCGATTCAAGTGTTTTTCTTGTTTTAAAAGTTCCTAGTCAATAACGGATGCATTGTCAAATCAATGTGATGCCAACATGGTTGGCGATATTCGTTCCTTTATTGATAAAGGAACTTTTAAAACAAGAAAGACACTTGAGACACGTCTTTTGGTTCGTTTATATTCATCGCTGAAACGCTTCTTACGTGCATGTGACAGCATCCTGCGTTGAAAGTTTCTTCTCAGCGAGTTTTAGCTTCAATACCGTCATAGATAATACGTGAATTGAACTAAAAATCGCACAACTGAAAAGTTTTAAAACCATTCTTAGAATGTAGGGAGCACAAGTATAAGTATTTTACCAGTTTGAAGAATTGAAATCATATTTTACTCATTCAACTTTCTCTTCGCATCTCCGTGCGTGACCTATCAAGCTCGATTCTATCTTCCGCTCCTGAGGAAGAAAGCCACATGACCTTGAAACCACAGAAAAAAGAAACAACGAAGTTTCAACGCAGTATGAAGATTTCTGTTATCTTTATAATTTCTGTTTCATTCTTGTATCAGTATGAATATATACCACAGATATTCACTTTTAAACCTGATACTCACTCTTAAGCCGCAACCCCCATTTTAGAGAGTCGCAATGAACACACTTTTGTCACGTTTATTTTTGGAAAACACTCGTGTTTTTTTCCGAAAAACTTGGTTTTAAGCCGCAGCCCCCAACTCAACATGGCTGTGCGTTTAAGATTTAGAAATTATGTGAATCAATGGTCAATAACTACGGTATAGTACAAAGCTAAGATGGAGTCAACATAGAACATTTTCTATTTATAATACAAACTATAAAGATTTATCATAACCAACACAGGCTATTGACGTCTGTTGACCAAAAATATTGCCCTTGGGGGTGTGGGGATACTGACAAATATTTACACCGCACATGAGTACCCCCCCCCCCCACATGAGTACCCCCGGGGACAACGTGGGGCTTTTGACACGATCTGTATGGCGCGCGCCACGATCACGCTTTCATCTTTTGGATCTTTTTGAAATCGTGCAAGTATAAACAGAGCCAAAAAATAAACTTGACAAAAGTGTGTTCATTGCGTCTCTCTAAAATGGGGGTTGCGGCTTAAGAGTGAGTATGGTTTAAAGGTGGATAGAGAGTGAATAGACAGTAAATACACATTTTATTTTCATAATATCCTTAATATTTTTGTAAAAAAGAATAGTTTTGAAGAACAAATCTACCAAAATGATTATATGCCACTTCTCATATATACGTTTGATTTTTATTGATGCAAGCGTTGTAAATAGTCCTTGAATTTTTGTTCAAGACAAGAAACGGAACCCTAGAGTCACTAGTCCTTGAATAGAGACCATTGTGTTTTCCATCCAAGAATCTGTAATCTTCTTAGTTTTAATTAGTAGTTTATGAAGTACTATTCAACAGTAAAATTTGCTGCTTTCAAAAATCTTGTTTCCTCTTATAGCATAAAGAACTTTGATCTTTGATATGAGGCTGTATATGCTTCTTATTTGGAAAATGAATGGATTTTCTGGTCATGAATTACGTACATATGTAGATGATGTGCTTCTTTCCATTTGATCTGCTGAAATCGTGCAAGCATAAACAGAGCCAACAGATTTTGTTTAGAAATTGGTTTCTGTCTTGCTAGAATCTTTGCAAAGTTTCCTTTTTTTATCTGAGTCCCCACACCCTGGGGGTTCATGCATTTTGATCCATTTTGACAGAAAAGTTGGCCCCAAGGGGTGGGGCATTTGATAGCTTTTGTCACCAGTCAATGTCAAAACCCCACGTTGGCCCGGGGGGAGGGGGTTCAATTGACTGGTGTATTATGACTTCACTAACAAGTTTTCCCATTTCAATTAAATCTTTAGTTCCAAACCGTCGGTTTTTCAATAGCCTGTGGAGTGGCACGTATTGACAAACACTCTATCTAGACACCCTCATATCTTTTTTTGTCATAGATACAAATAAGTTTCCACAAAGGAACAAAGTTTATTATCTTTAGCTTTCAATAAAGATATCAAAACTTTTGTTGATGATTGGAAATCTCACATTTTTTCTCAACTTTAACAACAATCTTGAATGTTTTGTTTTTGTCGTAAAATTTTGTCGTGAATTTTGTTGGCCGGATGTTGTTAGTCAGCAATATTAAGCGGATATAATGATGAAAGAATCCTTAACTAAACTGCTTACTCTTTGGTAAACAATACGTCATAGTTTAACTACCACCCAATCTTTCCCTTTTAAAGTCGCAATAAGCTTTGACACTGCATCATTTTGTTGGTCGTTAGCCAAGAAGACATTCCGTTGAGTCTTAAGCAGGTCTACGATTAATTACTATTTGAAGGTAAGTAAATACATTTGACTTTAATATTTTTGATAGTTATAAGCGCAGAGTCGATTTTTGTCAAAGTTATGTTCATACTTAAAAATTTATCACAGATGTTGCTCAGCTCTTTGAACAAAATTTAGAGAACAGAGATTTTAAGCTCTGCGAAACGCCGAGTTTTCTAGCAATTTTGTGAGAAAATCCGAGTACCCAAGACGAAAAAAACCCCAAAAAATGCGAGACCTCGAGACGTGACAAAAAAGATTACGAGGTTTTAGAACTACCCACAGTTTGCGGAGGCTTTTTCATTTTTTAAGGGGCCATTTACTAGTCCCTATCAAAGTTAGCTACATATACTCATCAACTACTGCTGACGCAATGACTTTCTCGGACTGGTTCAAGCTTTTCTTTGCGATTCTTTTCTGATGCACTTCAAAAACGTCATTTTTGATATTTGCATAGATAAAATCTCGTGTAAGATACAACAAGAACTTTTAAGGAAAAAATGTTAAACAGAGCGTCTATTGCATCATTCATTTTCCTAATTGTCATTGTTCATAAAGTTTAACCTTCTCGAAAATAGGATTATATGTACTAATTTTAAACTGCCATGTAGAGTGCTGCGAGCAGTCGCGAACGTTTTGAAAACCGTAGAATAACCCCAGTGAATCTCGCGCGCTGATTGGTCGAACACCATGTCTGTATCAGAGTATATAGACACGCTTTTGACGTCACACGACAAAGGAATGCATCCATCGCATCCCCCTCCCCACAGGCCTGTATTAGTGGATATTATGTTAACATTTACATTATATTCCTTACAGATTGGACCAATCATGCGGGCAATCGTACTGATATCTTTAGTGGCTTGCTGCTTGTTTGTTGCTATGGTAAGAGGTTGTTGAAGTGACACAGTTACGATTGAGACGTCATATGCCCCCAAACTCCAGAGTTAAACCAAAACACAATATATAGAGAATTAAGTTTGTGGTCAACTTAAAAATCCGGATAGGTTTATTTTCGCAGTATGAAATTGTAAAGGTGTTCGCATTTTGAGCTTTAGCCTTCGTCGGAGCAAACATGTCAAATGAATCCACCCTTGGCCATTATCTATATAATTCACTTTTAATCACTCTAGCAACCGTTGCTTTTGTCCAGAATTAGAGCCTTGGTCAGGCCACGTGACTAGAACTGGCTAGTCATACCCATATAAGGTAACACTCCTGTTCATAACAGCAACTTCTATTCAGGCACCAGTTTCAGTAGAACCAATGTTCCCTTGCTGGCGTGAAAAACAACAACTTGTTAAGTTTGGTTTAAGCTGGTCACAGACTCATGTATTTAAGTAGTATGGGTATTAATTTTGTGTTGCTTTTTCTCTTGTTTCTAGGTACCCAAGGCTCAAGGTTTTTTACGTAAGACATTGTCCTTACAAATGTTCTTTGTCTCTGTTCTCTCACCACGAACATCTGCTAATTAAGGCCTCCAGTCTCAAAACTATCCAACCAAAGCCGAACTTATTTGTTTTAGAATATTAATGGTTTGAAACGCCAATTTTATGTAGTCTGCGTAGCAAGCACAAAGTGGATATGCCAACATAGTTCAGAAAATAAACCCGAGACGACGCGCGTTCTGTTTGGTTATAGCTGCGTATTGAATAGAAAACGTCACTGAATAGAAACCCCGATATGACGTCACATAACGCAAGAAAACCGTTAAACGATTTCTCGGCTTCGTTTTGTTTTCTTCTCAACACTTTTCTCGTGTTCTGCTCCGTCATAGCGTTCTATTTTTCGTCTAGAAACACTCGCGAGATTGTTTTATTCCCTCAGTCAATAACAACTTTGCCAAGAACATGCGTTGGATGTGAGATGATAAATAGCCAAAGAGGCACTTAAGGCCGGCGCACACTTGAGTCAAAGAGCTGGGCTGTTTGCTCGCGAGGCTTTTTTCCTCAGCTTGTTCCGCACGTGTGCGGCAAAATTTTAGTGAGATTTTTACCTTGCGAGCTTGAATTTCATTTTGCCGCACCAGTGCGGAACAAGCTGAGCAAACAGCTTCGCGAGCAAACAGCTCAGCTCTTTACCTCAAGTGTGCGCCGGTCATAAATTTATTAAATTTTTAATCTCGATTAATGTGTTTAGACTAGCGATTTGATTAGTTCAGTCAATCATGGTTATCAGCTCATATTTAAGTTTAGACGATGTCCGTGTTTTCTTTATACTGAGTTTGAAACACGCGGGATTTAAAATCTTTCCTCATGTTCTCCCAACGATCCCGCGTGTTTCCCGAGCAGAGTACGGAAACACTGAAAATACCTTCAAAAGCTATTATCAAGTAATAACAACAAAGTCACTCATGATTGCTATCAAGATTAAGAAAACGGTCCTCCGCCAATGAGAGTTCGTGTTTAATTTACTGAATATATTTCCTAAACCGAATCAGACCATATATGGAAATTGAGATTTGGTCCTAGATAAATTTTAGCCGTCATCTTCAGGTACCAATAAGCCAGTTTGGAATTTCAGAAATAAATCTGCGATTCGGGATAAAATGTAAAATTCATGAAACTTATACAAAGGAACGCAATGAAGCGGAATGGAAATTCATTAATGATCCTTTCTTAAGTTTTCTAAGGATGGATCTTTCATTTTATCCCGACGCGCGCTTGTGTATGTGAAATGTCAAACTGGCTTTAAAACTCGCGAATTAAATAATACAATTATTTCATTCGCGCTTGGTGGATATGAAGTGATCTATAGCCAACACGGCACTACGCTCCCCTTTTTTGTGAGTTAACATCACATATCCAAGGCGCCCTCTTGGAATAACTGTTGAATATTAACCGCCACAGCGCGCGCGCTTTCTAATAACAAATCTAAGACTGTGTTTTTGCTAGCTCAAAATGTTGACAATTGTTAACACTGCAACATACAGCGCTACATTATTGAAATGTTTTCTACCCTGAAATGTATTAAAACACCTTTCAGCTTCTCCGAGCTGTCCGACCTGTTTGGTCGCCCCCTGCTCTCTTTGCAAGTATGGTGAACGCTGCACTCGGGACAGATGTTCGTGTAATCGCAGATGTGGTGAGTAAAGTGCTGAGTCTCCTGTCGCTTCTACTAAAAGGCTACCTATTGTTTACTGATTTCAGTTTTTGTTTGTTGCCCTCTAATGGCTTTGTTTCAACTAGCACAGAAATTGCTTAATGTTCTCTTTTCTTGTTCGATATTTACCACTGATAAAATAATTCTGACTGTAGGCGCACGTAATCAGCCTAAGTCACAAATTCCAGCGAGGAGGAATTGAACTTTAAATAAAAACAACACACTGAGTTTGAGTAAAACCTTTTCTTGATAAAACTTGTGAATACTTCACTTCAGCTCGAGAGTAAGGCTAAGAAACTTGGCCGTCAGTCTCTGATCGTGAAATTCAAAATGTGTGTACATGTTTGTTTTTATACTGCAACTGAGAACTACTAAAATAAATTTCAATAAAAACAAAAGTGTTTAAAGGTATGACAAGACGAAAAGCATTCACCGTTTAAAGAACACAGCTCATTATATTCAACCAAACACGTACTACTCCCCAACATAATTGATCTGAGATGGTAATCGAGCCAGAACTGACAGCTATGTGAAAAAAACAAAAGTGAGATCTCAACTGGCTTAAATAGACCCACTAGAATTGATCTGCTCTCAACAGATGTGGCTTCATAACTCAGTTCAGTTAGAGCGCTGCACAGGTTTTGCAGTGATCCCTGGCTTGAACCCCGTTGAAATGTTTTAAAGCTTTTATTTTCATAGTTGCTTAAATTGCGTTCAAAACCCCAAAGATAGTATCAGAATGTCAATAAAGTGAGATGTCTGGTCCAGGGCCTTTGGAATAGGGGGGCTAGAGGGGGGCTAGAGGGGGGAGGGGGGTGGAGGGGCTGTAGCCTCCCATTAAAATCTTGTCATACATGGTTTCTAATTTTGATTTTAACACTGACCGCGTTGTATGCTATGCTTGCAGCCTCCCAATTTCATTTTCGTTCCGACGGTCTGTGGTCTTGTGGTCTGTGGTCGCGCGTTTTGTTGTTAGAAATGTGGCGCGTGCCGCGAATTTACGTTTTGCAACGGTTTCGGTTATTTTCCTTACTTTTGCTAACGTTGTTTTGATACTTGTTAAATAGTGAACTTAGTGATGTTCCCATTTTGTAGGTAGAGCTTTTATTATTCGAGAGGTAATGGGGATCGTACAAACAATACGGTTTAGCAAATGCTTCACTCGTCACCAAGAAGTATATTTTCTAAGCTGCTCTAACCCTTTTTAGTTTCTGTTGGTCATACTGACGGACTCCGTTCAGTTCCGAACTTTCACTAAACTAGGCTTCGAACAAGAGAAGTAACTCAAAGCTCTTGCACGACTCAAGTAGAATCCAAATGTGTGTGTCGAAAGACTATAGCTGACGCACTATACTTATCTTACTCCTTGTCACTGATTGAATGACTAGAAACATCTGACAAACACTAACGTGTGTTACACGTGAGGTGCATGAACGGCTATTGCAACAGATTCAGTGTAAAACGATAATCTCCTTTTCTGACCTCGACTTATCTAGAACACGTTAGAACATGTACTTCTTAGCAAAACCAGAATAATGTCTTGTAACATACTATGCTCACTTAGAGGGTGGCCCCCCCTAAATTGTTCTACAATTGGTACGGGATTTAATGGAACCGAAATCAAGTCTGGCATTGCACACAGTTTGGGAATCCTGTTGTCTGCTGATGAACAGTAGCTGTTTTGTATTTTATTACCACTTTTTTTCAAATTTCAGCAACATGTACAATTTATGTCTGTAATTTTTTAAATATACAATACTGATCAGCGACATGCACAACTATTTGTAGAACCAAAAGATTGTCCTCGATGCTTCGCGAATCCGTGTCGTTTCTGCAAGTCTGGTGAACGATGTACTCCAAACAGATGCCAGTGCAACCGAAAATGTGGTAGGTATTTGCATACGGCAAATTTTCACTAAAGCTAAAGAGAAACAAGTCGACAAAGTCAACTGAAACTTTCGCCATACAGCACGATCTAGATCTGGTTTCACATTTTGCGAAAGGTTTTTCGACTGTATATTTATAAGCTCCCTCAGTGGGCGGCAGTGATCATATATGCCTGAGAAAACTATTAATGGGAGACCTGTGCGTCTACCTTTTTAACCCCGAAGTACCCCCCGCCCCCCTCTCCCTTCCGGACCTATGGTGTTTATAATATAAGAACCGCCAAAGTCTTCATGCAACTGAGTGTATGTCTTGTACAGATTAATTATTTCTAAAGACAGAGTAATCTTATTTCGACAATTTTTTATCAGTACATAATCTGCTTTAAATACCAGCTCCGTGCAAAGGGACTTGCAACACAAATCCCTGAAATTCACCCTCAATATTCTTATAAAGTATATTTTTATAAAAGATAAGAGTGTAGCTATAGAGCTGTATGATGCATCTTCGCGTGCTAACTCTGTAGGACCTCTAACGTTGGCCTTATACTTTACTTGTTATCTCCACAGTACCAAAAACACCAGTTCCGTGCAAACAGACTTGCACCACAAATCCCTGCATCTTCTCTTCGTGCCTCGCGGGCACAACATGTCGAGTGGACCGCTGCAACTGCAAGGCAATTTGTGACCCAACAATATAGTCCTGTACTGTTTTGCTAATGAAGTTTGAGTTGCATCAATCAGATAAAAGTCCAACGGGAAAAACTGCAAAATTAGGGAAGCTTTTTAAAGTATAGGCAACAGATTGAAAAAATGCGTATTCCGTATTTACGTTAAAACTTTTTAGTTGTTTTGGTCCATTTAGACTGTAAAAATAAGCTCGTTATTATTGAGATTGAAAAATAAAATGAAGAGTAAACAAACAATTGTATTAGCGTCCCGCGTTATAACACTGTAGTACGTTTTCATAAGGTCCTAAATACAGTCGTGAGCCTCCGGCTAAAATCTTACCTGGCAAGGAATTCTATTGTTTGAAAGATGAACAACTACACGATTGGCTGGACCTTTTTGACTCAAGGAGTCTGGGGAGAACAGGCAATAGGACTCGAGGTCCCCTTCGAGTTTGCCACCCGGCGCGGGACCTACGGAAACCCGCTTACTAAAGACACCCACATGATACGGTCACCAATATGATAAAGACACGCAATTTTACGGACACCCGCGTAATGTGGATGATATATAGTGTATAACTCGGACATCCGCGGTCGCTTAACAGGAAAGCTCGCTTAGCAAGGACACCCCGCTTAAAACAGACACACAGTACGTTGTTAAGGACACTTATTTCCTTTATTAAGTTGTATCATTGTCCATGAAGGCTACTTAAGGGGGGGGGGGGGAGGGGGGATGTAAGACTTTAGTAGGATGAACTAAGTCAGGGTAAAAAATAAATTGAGA
>JAOBAT010039900.1:0-30497 GCA_026413305.1 Hydrozoanthus tunicans | reverse complement strand
TTTGGTCAACAGAAACTGCAGCCGAAGCCAAAGTAGGACTGGTTTTCCCCAATGCTGTAAAAACTCCTTGTTACAAACAAAAGAAGATGAAAGCACGTTGTCTCACAATGTTCACATACCTAAAACAAGCACAAGAAAAAGAAAAATACGCAAGCGCAAGGACATGTTTATACTTAAGGTTGTTTCACGGATGTTCACACTGGCGAAACAAACGACATAAGCCTAAATCTTTCTTCTTCTTGTGCTTGTTCTTGTGCTTATTTTACGCATTTTCACATTTGGGTTTTCCTGTGCTTGTGCTCATCTCACAAGTGTCGACCAGGCTTTAGTGTTTAGCCTAAAATTAGGCTCCTGGAATGCTAAAATAATTATAAAGAGCTAATCTAGTCGGGCGCCCATATATCGTGAAGGGTCATTACAACGGGAATTCGCAAGCACAAAATATCTAGTTAAATAATACCGGCTGATTTGAAATAAAACCAAATGAAACCACAAAGGAAAACTCCCCGAAAACTCAAAAACGCTGAATATACAAAATCTGATTTTCAATACATAATGAGAAATACAATGCTCAACACCTGGCGCCAAGCTACAATCGGCTTCCATTGAATTCTGATTTTGTGTGAGTAGCTCTTGTAATTTCCCGCAGAAATTTAGTCAGAAACTGAACAATTTTGGTGAATCTCACTTATACTCATGAAATAAAGCTTTTTTGATATGTGCTGAGGTGCCTTGTCGTGAAATCTGGGGTCATTCTTTTCCCAGTTTTGTGAGGTTTCTTTGAAGAAATGATTTCAAAGAAACAAAAAGATACTTGGAGTGATCCGTATTTATCTTCCAAGGTCAAAGGGCAGCGTGTCTGTACGTTATAGGTTTGGTGTCACGATATCTTCGACAAACCCTGCTTTGTATAACTTTAAAACACCATAGCTATCGTTCTTTGGTAAACACTTAAAAATGTTACAAACTGTTCATTGCCAGAATTACCCGAGCTTAAATTTACGTTGATTTTGTCGCGACTTGAGGTTGACAGTTGTATCTCCGCTCACAAGGCAGATGTCACTTCTACAGCTCTCATTGTTTCGGGAATCATGAGCGATTCTTTTTCTTGTGACTCATCGGGTTTACACTTTTGCTAAGTTTACGTTTTCAACAACAACAATTTTAAAAGTTTTCTATAGCAAAATCGTCTAAATATGAAGCACTGAGTTCAGCTTTTAAAAAGTTGTTTTAGATCAATACACTAATTGAAAGATGTTTTTTTTGCGCTTGCGCAAATGAGCACTCGACTTTCGGACTCGTCCATGTTTTGTCGTATAAAATTATTTCAGAGAAACGTCCCTTTGATACTTGATCAAGCGTTCGAATGTGCATTTAAATCAGGATAGCAGCAACAAATCGACTAAACTTATCTTGGCCATTGCTTTTCACTAACAGCTAAGTCGGAGTGTTCACGCCAGAACATCAGAGATTGTGAGATCAAAGGCTATGAAAGGGTATTTTGTCTGATGTGTGTGATACAAAACCCGCTGCTTGTCTCCCTTGAGGTGTATCACGCGTATCAATTACAAGGGTAATCTGGTCGGCGTTGCAACCGTATACACCCAGACATTGTGTTGCATTAATTCAAAAGGAATTGTCTTGTGACGAAATCAGCTAATCGAAAAGTAGTTATAGTTGTTTGAGCAAATTGAATTTCGAATATCTGTAGATGATTATTTTCTTGGCTTTGACTTGAGATTGAGCTGTGCAAAAACTATCAGACTCGAATGTAGCAAATTTATAACACCGCCGCTTTCTGTTTAATTGACATTGTTAATAAAGAACGCGTCTTTATGACGTCGCGTGGAACGGGAGACCCAGAAAAAAAAGGTTCAATGTTTTCTCTTTCCTACAGCAGTTATTTTTCATCCACAGAACTTGCGGAACTTTCTACCACATTTCTGCATTTCCCAATAACAAATTTGTTGTTTGTGATGTTACAAGTTTGACCGATATCGCACGAGGTCAGCCAAAGTGTCGACTATCAGTGTCGTGTTTCATGTAGTAATTTTGTTATATACATCTTGACGTTCTTGCGGCAAATTTTTGACTTTTATGTCTTTTTGAAGTTTCCTAAAATTCTAACCGTTTAAAAGTATGAAAAGATTACTAATAAATGCCATTTTACATAAGACCTAAATGACCTTAAAATAGTCAGACTCTTCTCTCTTCAGTTGAACCGCTGTCACGAAAATTCCAAGCGATTCAAAGGCAAACAGAGAAGGCGTCCCTCAACACCAAAAAAGCGTTCAGTGTTTGACATAATGGCATTTTCTGGAAGTACCGCTGAGAAATTGACTGTGGTCAACGCAAGAAAAGTACACCTCTTTTTTGCAGGACTGTGCAACTATCGAATTTCATGGGGGTATTTTCTTACATCAGGGATTGGAAGTGGGCAAGTCGCGCAGAGCTTAGTTGTTGAAGTGAGCTCCGATCTGCTGGTGTGTAGTGCTTCAAGCATTTTGCACCGAGCGGGGCTTCTCACCACAAAGTTTGCTTCGCAACAATGGCGACCTCGCGGATCTTCTCCTATTTATTTCTTCTGGCAATTGCAGCGGTTGGTGTAGTGGTTTCGCAAAGTAAGTGGCTGGCAGCGTGATCTCAATGATATTTGTATGTTGCATTTTCTTGATATTCCTCAACTGGCCATAGCCGGTATGGTTGAATAGCCACACAATTTCTGTGTGTTTTAAAGCTATTCGCTTAAAAACTAGTTTGTCAAACAACAAACGGGGTGAATGAAAAAACAAAGTTAATGCAAAGTAATGGACATACCTCTGTGTCTGCTTTGAAAGACACCGCGATCGTTATTCATGCATGCTTCAGGTCATTATTGGCAACCAGCATTGGCCCCGTTCGTTGTAATTGAACATACGTTAAACACAGAAAATGGAAGAATTTATTCAGTATCTCAGCCCTATGGCTTGGTAATTTACTTTCAAGATTTATGAATAATGGTTGTATTACGAGCGTTCGAGCCGCTCTGTAATTGCGGCAACTATCACTATCAGTAACACTAGATATTGTGTGCTGGACGATACTTTCATTCCAGCAGAAAAAAAATCACCTAGGAGCTTGTCCTAATTAGCTAAATCAAAAGAAAGGCATGAATTTATATGAAATATTCGATTGCTTTTTTTCAACAATAACCCACTCAGAAACCCTAAACGTAGCTACGTTGCAGTCTCTTATTTCTCCCACTTGTTAGCAGTTTCATTAATGGCCTTATCAAGAATAAATCATTTTTTTGTTGGTTTGGGCCATTATAGGATGGTTTTAGGTTAATTTACCTTGTTATAAAGGAAAATATGAGAAACATTAGCCATAAGCAGCTATAACATGCCGCTCATAGCCATTTATGTAATGTGAGGGGTATTGTCGTGTGCGCGTACCAGACGCCACGCACACCAACCCCAGTTTTGTCCCTGGCGATCTGTGACACGTGGTCCGAGATCAGACAACCTCCGATTGTTTAGTAACAGATGCTAATTCAAGCTTAACAGACCCTGTTAATATTTAATGACAGAAGCAGAAACAGCCATACTTTGTTCTCTCAAGGTAGAGTTTAGACATTTGATATCACAGACGAGAATGGCCTCTGAAATAATTTGAAATGTTCTTGTTCCTCTTAGTGTTCGTTAGTGTTAATGGCGGTTAAAATTTAGCTAAAAGAATGAATTTTTGGATGCCCATTCCACAGTCATTTCACCGAGTTGGCAAGAAATTTAATAGCCCTGGTATAGCTAACATCATCAGCCCATCAAAGTACTCTTTGTAAAAGTATCAAAGCTTTCGCGGCCCGGGATTTTGGGTATTTAATCGTAATTTTGCCAGTCGGCTTAACTATCGAGAAAACCCGTGTTGAACTAAGAAAGGTCTAAATAATAAGTTCTTTAAGAAGTTAGAACAGGCGTTAAGGATTCACGATAAAAAACTGATTAAATTGTAGCATTAAAAATGCACAAGTTTACTGTTTCTTTGATATTTCTAACCGACTTAGACGACGTCATCGGTATTAAAGAAATTTTAAGTCAAACATGTTTCATTTCATTATATTTTTTATACTGGATTTATGTACTGGTACTTGGAGTTTTGCTTTATGTTATAATGAGTGCCACATCTTGAGACGGGGTCTGCACGAGCAAATTTTATAGACGAAGGTTTTGTGACAAATTATTTGCCCGTGTAAACAAACAAGTTTTAGAGAAGTTTCCTTCGTCGTTGAAATACTTGAGTCCGAGTTCTTTATTGCCAAATAAATTATATTCATTTTTGTACATGATACTTTTTGAATTCCACAAGGGAATGGAAGACAATCATTCTTCAGATTTTGACAAAAATGAAGGTGTAGCAATTTCTTTTTGCCATAAAAAATTTGGACACTAGTTTTTCAACAAATACATTTGACATTAAAAAATTGCCAAGATCTCATATCTACACAAGCGAAAACTCTTTAACACAAAGACTTTGTCAAAAACAAATTTTGTTTGTGTAGACCCACATTAAAGTTAACAACCATAATAATAACAACAGTAAAGGTTTAAAACAAGCCATGCCCTTGACTGTAGAATACTCTGCCACTACAGTAGTTTATTACTGTGCATTCCTCATTCTATAAAGATAGATAAGCATTACAGTCAAGAACAAAATATGGTACTAGGGGGCAAGGCATTCTGCAGTTGCCTCCTATAAATCTGACATTACATCATGAAAAAAAAATGTACCTTCCAAGTCACTATGTATTGGTAATGGCATGGGGGCAAGTAAAATTTAGGATTAATTTCATAAGTGTTTTAAATTTTTTCAAAATTAAGTTGCTTCGTGATGAAAGAATTTGAAATAAATTGAAAATAAAAGTGAAAATAATTCTAAATTTTACAAGGAACCATGTCATTACATGTTTATGGCATTTAGGGCAAAATTCTTCAGATTTTTTGTGACATCAACATGAGAAACCGATGCTTAACGAATTTTATATATCCCAAGTTTTTTAGAGTTTGAAAAGGTTTTCAAAGTCTAAAAAACTTTAAAGGGTTTGAAAACATTTCTAAGGCATTTTTATGACATATAAAATTTTGGAAAAATCCTTGGGGATTTTGGAAATAGCTAGTAAAAGTTTCAAAGGCATTTTGAAGACTTTTAGAAAATTTTCAAAAAGCCTTTTGTAAACCTCAGAAAACTTCCGGGCCCAGTTGCATGAAGCCTGGATAAGTTATCTGCCAGATAAGTGCTTTATATTTTATGCAGTATACTATAATGAAAGTTATTTGACACCATTTAAATCATTACTTTAGGAGTCTTCCACTCACTTAACAACAAGAGATAGAGAAATCAACAATCTCTGATTTTATTAGTGACAACCATTAGCTTTTATCAGCGGATAGCTTATCCTGGCTTCGTACAACTGGGCCAAGAAGTATACCAGCACCCAATCAGCACCAAGTGAAGTGCCCTGAATTAGAAAAAATGCTCCCAATGATATCCAATCAGATCTAAGTAATTATTTCCCTGTTGTAAATATTTTGATGAAACTTCCCACTTATTTGGGTTATGAATAATCACCAAGAAAAGATTATACTAGTAGTACTAATTATCCAATCAAACTTTTTTTCAATTAGAGGTAGGAAAATGTCCATTCAATGAACCACCCCCAGAGTGTCCTCCTGACCTAGATAATGAGTGTGCAACAGATGCAGATTGTGGTGGAAATTTGAAATGTTGCAAAGACTGGTGTGACTTAGTTTGCAGGAGTAAGTATGTTACAATTAAATATATCATGATAATTTTTCTAATTCTAACAATTTTAGAATCTGTATTGTGCTAGAGTTAATGACATAATTTCTCAAAAAGTTTTTAAAGATAATAATTGCGGTGTTACTCTGGGCCCAGTTGCTCGAAAGAACAACCATTAGGTTTTGTTGAGAGTTAATCCTGGTTCAAAGTTAATCCACTTTTGAACAACAAGCCCCTACTTAATAAAGTATGACTAGACTGTTTACAAACTAAAATCATTGAAACTGTAATTTTTTTTATTGTAAATTGTTAATACTCATATTTTTAACTCATATAATGAACTTCAGATTTTAGATTGTAAACATAGATTATGTTATTTTGTATTTTTAATTTAGTTTTTATGTGATATTTTATGTGATACCGTTTAGATATTTTCAACAATTCTACAGTGTATTAAGTTAGTTACAGGGCCTAATTGAAAACTGCATTTTGAGAACCAAGGCTCCATGGAAGATATTATTTATTATTGTTATTATTATGATTATTTTCGTGTTGAAGTTAGGCTTCAGTAGCATGTCGAAAATAAGACAACTTGTTTAAATTTGCTTAAATGAAAGAATTTTTAAACTAAATTAGTACGAAGTTTTCTCATTCGTTTTTCTTTTTTGTCTTTGAAGATGCCACAAATGCTTGGCAGCAAAAGCTCAGATGTTAGTGAGAATTTTCTACATCAGCAATTTGGTGCAAAAAAGGATTAAATAAACTTTTGAGCATTTACTATATTGATGCTTAATGGCATTAAACAATGTGCGATTGCAATACTGTAAAGTCCTATATTGGAATGGATTAAGATAATTATTGTTGCTGTTATGTTAAGTTGTGTTCTCATTAATTTATTTCCTTAAATTTTGCATTCTCTATCCCAAATCAGAGCCGGATTTGCCCCCAACCAAACCTCCTCAGCCGGTAAGATTGGTAACTGTATTAAGTGCATTGACTTTACCTTTAACAACAACTTTGCATGTTGGAATTTATGTTCAGGGTTGGAAACTAATGCAGGCCTGGTGGCCAATTGCCGGCAAATTTTATGTTGGGCCGGTAGATTTTATGAAGCGCCGGCCCGACTGGCCGGTTCATCATGAGAAAATAAAAAAAAAAATTAATTAATTCAATTAGATATTTTAGGACAACCTTTCAAAGCTTTTCTTCTTCAATAAAAAGTCTTTGTTTACTTATTAGTTTGATAAATCAAATTCACTGTAAGGCCAAACCATGTTAATTTGTTGGGCACAGATCTGACTGACCCTAATTTTTCTCGAATCAAAAAAAAAATTGTCACCATTTTAGTTGTTAGTTGTTCTACTTGTCAATTTCTGTCTCACAATGTGTTATTGAAAACATTTAAATCAAACAGAAGCTAAGTACCTTCGTATCAACATTGTAAATAATAGTGTTTTTGTACAAATGGCCGTTCGTCGTAAAATTATAAGCTACCAAAGCTGAGTACTCGACATGTTTTAAAAGTCTTTAAAAGAAAACAGACATTGTGCCAGCATGTCCCCTTTATGCACCATTTAATGCTTCTAAATCTGGTTTCAAAGAAATGACCAGTCTTCCAATATTTGTCCTTCTTAAAGATACAGCAATGATGATTTTTGCATAAACATTCCTGAGAACCAACCTGTCAAATTCTGTTGTTAATGAGCGCCAATGCAAAGTAAACAAAGCCAAAGATGAATGAAAAGCCGTACGAAAGATTACAAAAGTCTTGTCGCATTTTAAATCGTTTGTTGCGAATCTAACTTCTAAGGAGTCCAGTACCAAAATAATTTCGGTGTCCCTAGATTATTTAGCGGCCTCATATCAAGTTTTTATTTTGAACTGCAGGTGTTACTGAGAATGGCAATAATTAAAAACTTAAGACAAATTCTGTTGTTTTTCTCGAAAGTTCCATTGACAGTCGCAAAAAATGTGACCAGGAAGCCATTTGACTGTATCAAGTTCATATACATGAAATAACTTTTCTCTTCGAAATATTTGTTCGATCACTCTAGATATATTCTTACTTTGAAGCCAAGTTGTTTGACAGTTTCACGTAGTGTTCTATGTGATTGCTTCCGAGCTGATCTTGTTATTTATTTGGGAAACTTTAGTATGCGCTTTCATTATCGTTGCTTTGTTCATAGTTATGCGTTTGTTGAAGTCGGCAGTCTATTTTAATTTGTTAACTCTCAATTGCTGACTTTTCTGTTTTTCCTTTTTTCGCTGAGGCGGTTTTAGTTTTATGTGTGCTTCCTGCATTGTTTTCTTTCAAATTGGGGCACCAGTTACGCACATTAACATGATCAATGACAATAATTCAATTGATTTGTACAACAAAACATGTATAATAGAAAAAGAGTCTAAACAGTTGGGCCGTTGAAATTGCATTCGGGCCGGTGGATTTTATCTGCTGCCGGCCCGGCTGGCCGGTGCTAAAAATAGTTAGTTTTCACCCCTGTATGTTTCTGTAATTAGAATTAGAAGATTTATTACCTGGCAAATCAAGTTTCTGGGCTGGTTAGTTGAAAAATTGGCTTTCTTTACAGGATCTGACCTTGTTTGCTCAGTCTGTCTGGAAAAATATAATTTGCCCTCCGTTTTTCACAGAAATTGCTAAACCTGGTCTATACAGTGAAACATCTTGGGCCAGCATTTTCCTTGCACGAACAAAATTTCTGTTTTGTTGAGAGAAATGCTGTTTTTTACAGTGCAAAAAGAGTTAATTTAGTGCAAAAATGTTATAATCTATTTGGTGCAATTTACTACTATGGCAACAACAATGACTTTGACTGTAATTACGATTACAGTTAGGACTATAAATTCAACTACAATATCATGACTACAACTTGGAGTTTGACAACTATGACTAACCACACAACTTTTCTCGTCTAAGGCACGAGCAAAAGACAGACTTGGTTAGAGGAAGGAGAGAAACAGCCTCCCTGAAAACTAGGCTCTAGCACATGGAAAGAACATCAGTTGATATGAATTCAGCAACTGGTGTAAACGTTAGACTCTTCATAGGCAAGACAACCAAAATGCTCGTAGCTTTGGTCTGTCCAGTTTGCTTAAGCTACAATTAGACACTTCTCATATGTTGTTTTTACCTCCTCTTTCCAAAAAATGGCTCATTTTCTAGAGTTTACAAAGACAGGTTTCAATTTGCACTGGCTTCCCACAAAAAAGTTATATGATTGAAAAACAACACAATTGTAAACTTGACTTAATAACTGCAAGAAATTGAGACTTATTAATACATTATCTTGCAAGATCATTAAACTTAATGAATCCTCTTGTGACTGACAAATCACAACATTTTACCCAACCTCACCTGATTGTTTCTTGTTTTCACACTTGCACTGTGGATCTGGTAAATTGTTTTTTCTTTTATTGATATTATTAAATAGCATTAAATAACTTTGATTTATTAGCAAACTTGCAAATTTTTGTATGCACTTACCCAAACTAATGTAGGTACAAAGTTTTGAAATTTGATTTTCTGCCCTTATTTTTATAGAGAAATGTATGGGAAAAAACCATGGTAATTAGCCTGAATGGGCATCATCTCATGCATTCATTGGAAAGTTATTCAGTTGTAATAATAATAATAACAACTTTATTCAAATGTCAAAGTGATAGCAGTTACCCACTAGTAAGGGCACCCAATAAAATAATAATTAAATAAAAATAAATATCTAATTATTAACAGCTGTGTGTACAATTTTAAAAACTTTAAAAGACTATTAAAATATATAATATCTATTTACAAAGTAAACAACTACATTCACTAATAAAATTTGAAAGATTGAGTTTTATGATGGCTTTCTTAAACGCTGATAAAGATGGTGCAGTCCTGATTTCTACTGGGAGCTTAGCCAACAAAACAAGTCCCAAGTATCTTCCCAAGTTAACTTTTCAAACCTTAATATTCTCATATTTTGGCCAACACTTTACTATGTAGTATTATATAATGTACACTGAAATTAACTCTGGACTGTTTTCCAATAAATTGTACCATGCCGTGCTAGCATGAGAATGATCAATTGCTTAATTAATCACCACCCCATTTTCTTCACTCTTTTTCAGTATGGGCCGCCTGGAATAAAAGGTGAAAAAGGAGCTCCGGTAAGTGTTTGTTTTAAGTCTGAAAACATATTTTGAGTAATTTAAGGTATGAGAATGGTTTTATGATGCCAAAACTTTGAATTTTTTTGTATTGACCATATGTATTCTGTAGAGATTTATCTAGTAAGTTACTGTGAAAACATGTTCAAAAAACAATCTTTGGTTTTCAAGTTATACGGAATATTAAATTTTGCCTTGAAGTTCCAATGTTTAGTTTTGTTTCTGGAGTACTTGAAGACTTGTGATGGTAATTTCCTTTTACACATTTGCAGCAGAATGAAGCGTTTAAACGTGAAATGTCATAAAACAAAACATTGTGTTGCCAAAGAAGCATACCTTTATCATTGGAGAGTCTGAGAGTTCACATGTAAAGTTTTGTGGTTGAACTTCTGATATTTGTAATCATTTATCTTTCAGTTTTCATTGGAGTTAAGATAAGTTAATGTTGAGCAAGCAACAAAAAATAGCCAGAGTCTGGAAAATTGAGATAAAAGAAAGCGAAAAGTAGTTCTCTCCAGTGGCTTGTTTTAGCAGCATTGGCTGTACTCGTCTCCACTGCTGAAATGATAATTGATGAACTGCCCTCGACGTATCTAGTAGAAGCAAAATATAAGGATTATAGCGAAATAAAGCGGTTACAGCCGGCTATATAGCTCTTACATTTTGTAAAAAACACAGAACACAACCCTATTCAGATTTAGGTAAAAGCTTGGTGGTCACAGATATTTTCAAATCATTTTCACATACCCGCAAGTAGCCATTGCTTTAACTAAAGAACCAGAGGTGACTTTTCAATACCCCACTTGTTCTTCTTCCTTCTTTTTCTTTCTTCTCCTTATCCTCTTTGAAGATTTTTGAGAGCTCATGGTTAAATCTGTGTTTGCTCTGGCGCAAAAAACATTGTAGATAGCCTGAAATAGTTCTGGCTTTTCTAATTGCTTCAGATATCCAGTTAGTCTTGTTTACACAGTTGAAGTCAAGAGCAAAATCATTTTCTCACTTTTCTCGTAGTTCAAAAAATGCAAAATTGTGCTACTTTAAAAGGCTCAAGTCAAAAAATATTGGTCGCAGCTTGCTAAAATTTTGCACAAAGATAGCCAGATACTTGGAATAGAAAATGGCAGCAGCGTTGTACTATGTTTTGCCTGTATTTGAAGTTACTGGCATTTTACTGCACTTTTTTGTTTTAAGAGAGCTTGTGAACCTTGGTGTGTGATAAAAAAATAACAAAGCATTAATTCACAAAAGCCTGGTACCGTTTTGGTGGCCATTGGGTGCTAATTGATTTTGTTTGTAGTTGATGTCATTGCGTTTGATATTTTGTTTGGAAATGCTTATCTCCAAAAACACAGGCCTGTAATAAGACCAATCAGTTTTTGTCTTTCATAAGGAGAGAAATATTTTTGAATGGAGAAACTACTAAGGTTTCAGAAAATGTACAATTTCACAGGGGTAGAACTGTGCCATGTGCACTACAAAAGAAAAACTAACAACATACCTAAAACCATTCTGATACCTTAACAAAATATGTAACTAGCCTTTTTACCCAGTTTTCAGTTCCTGTAGTTCTGAACTAATGCTGATCAGTGTAAAAAGCTGGCTGTTGGGCCTGTTATTATCATTATTATTGAATTGTTATTATTGTTATTATTATTATTATCATTATCATTGTTATTATTATTATTTTTGTTATTCTCATCACCGCTTAGAAGCTACAGGCCATTTAGTTCCTTTCCTTTGACAAAATGATCAATTGAATAAGTTTTTGCTACTGTGTTTAATAAAATTGTCTTTTTTTCTCAGAAAATCTGTAAAACAATGTTTGAAGCTCAACATTTTGGTCTTCTTTCATGTTTGCTCTTGTGAGCAATGATTAAACTCTTAGTTTTTGTAAAATATGTTAATATTTTGTGTTTTTGAGGCAGCAATTGATAAACATTGATTTTGTATCTTACTTAAGGGTGATGAAGGAGGAGCAGGTACACCTGGCCCTAAAGGAAGAGCGGGAGGAACGGTACGTATTCCTCTAAGTTGCTTACCAATTATGACCCTCCATGGGAAAACATGTCTTAGTAAAAATATGCAAATTTGGAAACTCGGTTTCCAAAGAGTTTCTAAGGGGTTTCCAAAGGGTTTCTAAAGTGCCTCGAAGAGTTTTCAAAGGGTTTCTAAAGGGTTTCCAAGGTGCCTCAAACCCTAAGAAACCGGGTTTCCAAAGGTTTTCTAAGTGACCTCAAAAGCCTAAAAATGCTTTTTTGGATAAGATGTGTTTTCCCATGGAGTGTCACAATTAATTTCAGATAGTCAAAACCACACATTCTGTAAACACTCTGATAAGCTCCACTCTGATGCACTTTAATCTTTTTGCCGTTTTTTAAAATCTCTTAACAAAAGATTACACACACCATAATTTCTTTATTTAGCCCTCTCTCTTTTAAGCCCCACCCCCTTTATTGAAGGAAAATATTTTATTAACCCCCCCCCCCACACACACACACCAAAAACAATTAATCCCCAAACTAAGAAATTGTTAAAATGTTCTCTAAGCAGAACCTTTTAAAACTTAAACTAAATTAAATTATCTTTAGCAGAAATATCGAATCGAAAACGATTTTTTTATCTGAGTAATCCAAGGTTAAAAACATGCAGTCCAAAGTACGGTTGTCAAATTGGTGTCAAAATTTAATGTAATATGTTAGCAAGCAAACAATCATGCCCCTTTTTTTGTTTTGAAAGCAGAATCAAAATACCAAAAGTATCTGAAGAAGATTAGCATTTAAGACAATCCTGGAGGCCTAAATGACCTTTGAAGTTTTTCATATCTTTGTCATCAACCGAAAGATATAGTCTGTTATAACATTAGTATGCATTTTTTCTTGCTTGAATTTATTTTATCTAAGTATGTGATTTTTGCCTACAAAGTTGGAATCTAGGAACCCATTTTTGTGGAAAATGTGATAGTTGAGACTGTTTTTCACAGCATGCTACCATATTGCAGTGGTTTTAGTTTAACACCTTTTCGACATTTGTTGCATGTATGTGCTTGCTCTCCAACATCTTTGCCTACACTGCATAATTTATTTCTGATCAAGTTCGCAACCACTTCAAAGTTTAAAACCAAGAAACAAAGCTAGCCAGTGTTTGATGAGCGTAGCTGTACAGCTGAACGAGTGATTTATGTTAGCTGATTCAAAAATTGTTTACAGGAAGCTGTTTAACTGCACCAATAGTAAAAATGTAACTTTGCAATTGAATTTACCTGATTTTCATGTGTGTATAGCAGTGTACAGCTTGACAAATGTAATATTTTAGTAACTGTTAACAAGCTAAACTGAAAATTATGCACAAATAACCATATATATATAGATATTCTGATTCTTTTCTGCCAGAATCCCATTCATCTCCTTCCTTCAGTATATTCTTGACTTCTTCCGCAGTCATCATGATTTTACTGTTTTGTTTGGTCTATATTTCATATAGAGAGTTTATTAAATTTTTATTCTTGCTTCCTCTGCATCCTGTTTTATTTGCTTAATTTCCAAACCTGAACTCAGTTCTACAACTTTGAAAAATAATCTAGCTTCGTTCTCCCAAAACTTTTATTTTAGCAATACTCCAGTTGAAACTCCGTTCTCCTTCTTTATCTTCATTGGCCATCTTTGTGTTTTAAATTTGCTTTGCAAACTGAGCGCGATCGGTATCTCTGTCAAGTTTATGTCAACATGTGCAAAGGTGTCGCTGCTCACTGAAACATAAAAAAACCTGATTGGTTTCACATGAAAACAGGAATCCATATGATATGGCTTGTTTTCCCATATTTAACAGTCATATATTTTTAAGCCTTTCCACTGAATTATTGTACTACTGACTTGAACAAGGGATTGTTTTGCAAGAACAAGATGGCACCGACCATATATAGTGAAGAGTTTTTGGTAGATTTTAATAAATATTTCATTTGAAGAGCTTGACCTATATACAGAAACAATTGCAGAAGCATATTTAGGATTTTATTCTATCAGTGTGAAAGGCATTTTGTATGTGAAAAATAGAAAAATTTTAGCCAGGGTCCACCAGAGTCCGCTTTGATATAGTAAAAATTGACGATTCACTAAAGATGACCCTTGACTTTTTGCTAGCTTAGTGGTCTAAAATTCTGGATTTAACTATTTTTGAGTGAACTCTGGCCAAAACATGTCTTTTCTTATCAAACTTGTTTGTGCAAAAGCATTTTCCAGAATTATAAAATCTTGAGCAACAAGGTTGAATTTTCTGCGCAAACACTTTTTTAGCCCCCTGGAAATTTTTCAAATTTCTTGAATTCCTTGCATGTTATCACAATGTAGTATTTTTTTTCTGACCTCCAGGAATAAAAAGTTAATCATTTATTATAAGAAGTTGGTTTAGTGATGAGAAGACAGTTACTTTTGGTCCTCCATTAAACAGCCAGAATCACATAGTTTACCAGCAGATCGAAGAAAATGCATCAGCATTTGTTTCCGAAAGATACCTCCAGATGCAGAATATTATCAAGATATTCTGCAGCAGCATGAGTGATCAGGAAAAAATTTTAGGTTTCAGCAAGGCGGTGCTAGATGCCATACGGCTTGCTCATAAACTAAAGACCAGTGGCAAGCAAGTAGTCTTGTTTTAAATTCATTGGACTATAGCTATTCCACATGGGAATCACCAGAAAGTTTTGTTTACATGCCTAAAACAATAATTTTTATCTTGAATGCCCAATCGCTGAGCAAGGATGGGAGTCCTTACTGCAGCGATAAGTTGCTCTTGCAATTACTATCACATGGCCAAGAACGCTTGGAACCTATGTACAGCAGAACAGAGGACACATTGACCATATTCTCTATTTTAAACTAAATTTTTTTTTTTTATTTTTTAAACTCATTTTTTTTGTTTCACGGTTGTTTAGCTTGTTTGCTTGTTTCGATACACCCGTATTTTAGAATGTATATTAATTTTTTTAGTTTGGTTAACTCAGCAGTTATTGTTATATTTAAAGTGGTTTAAATTTTATCAGTTTCTGCTTTAGGTAATATTAATTTTTTTAGCAATTTCTCTTTATGGGGGGCTACTTTTTTGGACCATCTGATGATTACCATGAGTCTGATATTAACAGACCAAAATGCTTGACATGAAACATTGACAGCCTTAAGTTCACCATTGAGGCAGGAACTTCATATTCAAATTTCTTTCCATCTTTAAATTTTTAGAGGGTAGGGGGTTAAGCCTTAATTGGAAGTTCCACTGAAAATTATTAATTTTTTATATATATTTGAAGTGTCTACATGACAGGAACAATTTTGTTATCTTAAGGAATAGACCTTGCTAAGTGAGGTTTTGTGATTAAAAAATCTTTGCAAAATACTTCATGGCTCACAAGATATTAACATTTTTCGTTTTCAAATGATGATGCCACAAGGTTTGAAGGCAAAATAATTTTCAATTTTTTGAAATCTGCCGCAAATTCATAACCTTGCTGAATTTAAAGAACTGTTAAAGAACTGATTTACAATTTGTATGGACAGTATTAGACAAAGGTCAGTTGGTGATAACTACATGACATTTGTGATAGATTCTTGCTTATGGTTTTAGGGACCTCCTGGTGCACCAGGTGCAAAAGGACCCCCAGGCCCAGATGGCTCAAAAGGCCCACCTGGCGTACCTGGAATGCTACTTCAATTCAATTACTCCACAAATTCATTTGTGAATGAATTCGGAGACAGAGTTGAGGTAAGTGTGATTTAAAAGAGCTTTATAAGTTATTATTTTGCTTTCTGTTTTGCACACCAAGATTTTTGTATTAAGTAAGTATAATAAAGCTGTAAAAATAATACATGAATAACAATCTTGTTTTAAATTATTTGCCACAGCCACCGTCTCTGATTTTGTGTAATTGAGCTTTTGGTTTAACATCAGTCCTGCATCGGTCCTCCGAATAAAAACCAATAACAGTCTTCATTACTTCCACATCTATACTTCTACACTTTTCCTCCATTTGCATGCAAGCATGGATGACCCAAAATTAAGAATAAGACTTGTTGAGGGTTCTCAGCAACCCTGTAGGGAAAGTTAACTAAAAGGGTTGAAAAAAATTAGAACTCTTCACTATGAAAAATTAGGTGATGTTTTGGCTAACAAAAAAGCCTACAGTTGAATTGCTTTGGAGATTTAAAGTCAAAAGAAGTCTTAAAATACGAGTCAGTGGTCTGGTTTGAAAATTTAAAAAAATTGCTATTGAATTTGCATGCCACTACACATCAAACCAAACTGCAGCATGTAGATTTAGCAAATCTGCAATTTTTGTAGGGGAAAGGCTGCTTTCAATTATTTTTTATTTTGTTACCAAGCTTTAATTTGTTGCTTCTGCAATACACAACTCATGAAAATCTGTGTAGGCCTTTATTTTTAAAAGAGTTTCTTTTGCGAATTTCACTGTTTTTTTTAACTTAGCAAAAAAAGTTTCCACAGAAGAGTTCCAAAATATACATCAAATTTTTTCATGGCAAATAATTTATTGAGTTTTGGATCCTCCTCCTCCAAAAATCCTGGGGCAATCTCTGTTTAGCATACCTTCAACCAAAAGAAGTCAATTAATTACTTATTTTAAACAATAATTGAAATATTGTCATTGTTTGTGTTTTTCAGTTTGACATGTCAGCAGAAAAGGGTCCTGGTGCAAGTATTTTGGCTATTATTCAAGGAGAAAAGGGAGATCAGGTGAGAAACAACCTGAGACATTTCGTAGAAATGCAAGCAACATTAATTAGCAACAAAACAATGTAGATTATTGTAATGGTGCTTTGTTTAATGTGTGTGGGAAAGCTTGACTTTCACAATTATTTGAGTAAGAAAGACTTCTGACTGCAGAGCATTATAGGTCCAAGGTTCAATTCTCGGTCTTGCTGAGGGTTGAACATTAATTTGTGTAGCCTTCTTTCACCACACCAGCTATGGAAAAAGATTAGTTGCTTGTCTAACTTAATTTCAGCAGAGGTTTTAAAATTAGGCCATTAACTCATTAAGAATAGGGTTGCAACATGGAGTTGTAGTATGTTGTTTTGTGTCGTCACTGTGGATCAAAATCCATAATGCTTAGATTCATTGAACTAACCTTTTCACTCCTAAGAGTGGCTATTTAGATAAGTTTGTTATATTTCTTATCTGTGAAATGCTGTTCATCCCTAAAAAGAATCCCAAGTTGAACACTCAATCAGACTCAGTGTCCCCCTTACATGTAGGACTGGCCCCATTGTATTTCCTTTTAAGAACAGCTTAAAGAATAATTCTATTGTAATTTTTTCTTACAATAAATACGACTGTTTGATAATTTAAATTTGAGTTTCTTGATAAAGAAGTCCAGATTACTAAAATAGGCTTTTAACTTTTGGATAGAGCTTTCCCTTAATCAACAGCTTTGCAGTGCTTTTCAATCTTAAATGCCATTGTAATATGTCACTATGCATTTTTGTTTATGTGTAGGTGTCCATTGTCTTCACAGTTTTACAGCATTAATGTTATTCTAATATATTCTACTATTGTATTACCTTTGTACATTTATAACTATGCTATATGCAGCTACTTTACTTTGTTTTGACAATGACATGTGGCATGCCAAAACATGTCAGTATTAAAGTTATTCAGACATGCATCAAACTGTTGTATGTGTGACCCTAGGGACCACCAGGAGAGGCCGGAATGCCAGGAGCTCCAGGACCTGATGTAAGATTTTTCTTTAATTAAATTAAAGTTGCTAAATTATGTGAGTTTAGATTGTTGCAATCAGAATTCAGAAATCATAAAATTCAGAATTTTAGAAACCTATCTAGCTAAAAGAAACATCAAGGTGTCCCAATTTACATATCATTAGTGTTCATGAGTTCATCAGTATTAACAAGATTGACTTCTATAATAAATATGTTGTTGCCAACTGGGAAACTATAAAGCATTAAGGCACTATGACAATAAGCAAAGATACTGCTGACTGATCATTTCGGCCAAAAATTGTAGTTATTTTTTGCACTGAGCATTCATAAAATAGCTTGCTGTGTGCCTATATACTGTAGTGTCTTCATTATGTTGTGGAAGTTGCTTGCTTGCTTTATTTATTATAATCACGGTTTATTGATTACATCGTAAACATTGTTCACCCAGAGCCTAGTTTATTATTGTTTTGAGTGCACAATGAAAATTTTCCCACCCTATGATTTAGCACATCTCGAAAACTGCTCACAGTGCACGTGTAATAATAATAATAATAATTAGCATTTATATAGCACCTTTCCATAGGTAAATGCTTAGACAGTCCGCTCTACACGGCTCACAACTATTTTCCTAAGAGTTGCCCTCAGTTAGTAGAAGAGACAGACCACAACACCAGGATCACCCTACTCTTTGTCGATAAGTGTTGTGGGCTCTTTTAAGTCCCTCGATAGGAGACCGAGAGACTGGGCCTACGGTTTAATGTCCTTATCTGAGAAGACGGGAAGGTCTAACCGTTTGCAGATGTTAGGGCAAAGACAGCACCTTCTCCTCAGTTGTTTTAAGACCCTGAGTGAAGGTCCAGCGCCGGGAATCGAACCCGGGCCTCTCGCACGAAAGACTGGTGCCTTTCCAACTAGGCTAACCAGGCGGCGGTGTACCTATAGATTATGTTGGATTTACTGTTCACCCTTTACCTGCAATAGGCTTGAAACTTTGTAACGTACTAAGTATTTCATGAAAATTGTTCTAAGTATATGGTAAATTGTTAGCTCGTATTTTACAAATTAATGTAATTTGAGCTCCCTGAACATCGGCATGAACCAATGCCAGCATTGTGACTCAATTATGTTCTCACTGCATGAAAATTGTGGAAAATGCCCTTTAATAGTTTCTAAATTTGCTAAATTTTGAAATCAAGAGATAGCTTCCCTATGACATGTTTACACTTTTTCAGCACCTTTTTGCATTTGCTTGCTGTGTAATTTGTAGCTGGTGAACTGACCTGAACAAGAACTAAAACCATTTAACCCTCGATAAGAACTTTAGAAACTTTATTCCTGCTTTTTCATTTTGTTTAGGGAGAACAAGGTGAACGTGGTGAGAAAGGTGCACCAGGAGAAGATGGTCAAGCAGTAAGTACATTTTGAAAATCCTAGTAAGTTAATGATAAAGTAGCACCATGCTGATTGGTCAAGAGCATGAGAAAAACACGTCACTCTAAGAGTACATTATAGACACTCTTTTGGCCAACATGTAAGGAGAACTTAGATTTTAAGACTATAAACTATGCCTCATTGATTTTCATATTTATATATTTTATTTGTTGGTTAACAATTTTATAAAAGCAATGTTACACATTTTCTGTGCCAAATTTGTACTTTCTTATAAAAACTCAAACAGCTTGTGGTCAACATACCCCATGTGGTTACACATAATTATAAAAAGTGCATAGATTTTGGAAATTCAGGGACTTTTAAATGATTACAATAATGAAGTGATAAAGGTAATGTCATAATGATAATGATCTTTATATCTGTGCTATGAATAACAAAATTTGAGTGTTGCCAAACAATAAACTGTCCATCAAACATCAAGGTGTTGAAGCAATTTTAACCAATACTTTCAGTAAAACATATTAGACAGCAAAACTTTTTGGTTTATTCTTTTCAAGGGAAATGAAGGACCTCCAGGTGATACTGGTGATCCAGGAGGTGATGGGTCAAATGTGAGTATTGCATTACATGATTAGACTTTTGTTGGAGAGTTGGGAAACATTTAAAGCAAAATGGCGAACTACTGTTTTAGGTTGAAATGGCTGAAAATCGTTTACATGACTGATTGCCAAAACAAACCAACTTTTACACCAAGTTATTATCAAATTTCATGTCAGAAATCAATGCAAGTGTTTTATAAGAATTAGAAACAGTACGGATTAATTGGGGATGCCTTTGATATCATTTCTATGATGCACTCTAGATGCATCAATATGGCTTAGTTCATTAATGTTTTTAAGGTCTAAACTTTTTTCAATTTTAAACAATATTGACATTGTAAACAGCTGGCTTTTTAAGTTATTATTGTACATGCTCATTTAAATGGTACCAAATTAATTGGTTATAAATGTATTGTTTCTGTCCTGCCTGCAATACAAGGTGCAGAAACAGCATTTTCAGTTGCTCACCTTATGCTTATCCCCATGCATGACTTCTCCCATAGCCCTTTGTTGCCAGGGTATTACCTATTAACTATAATTGACTATGTTGAAAAATCAACCCATTTTTAAAAAGAGGTACATACAACATTTTGGTGATGTAATTTATATGTTTCACTTCACATTTCTTAAAATGACAATATTTTAGTTAAACCTGCAAAACTTCTTGAGAGCATAACATTTTTTTTTTATTTTAGGGACAACCAGGGTCTCAAGGAGAAACTGGTGATCCAGGAGAACCAGGTTCACAAGTAAGTTAATTGTAAGATATAGAAAATCCTCAATGTATATGTACTTTCTGTGGTACAGTAAGATCTCTGCCTCCTAATCATGAGGTCCCTGTTTCTATCCCTGACCTGGTCCAGGGTTGACCTTCTTTCTTTCCAAAATCCTTTCAGCTTTCCATCCATCTTTCAATCGTTGGGAGTTAGTAAAATGAGAACCAGCATAGCGGGACTGCTTTGATATATAAGGAAAGAGTTTCCAGTCCACTGGGGGTAAACTGATCATTGTGAAGATCTTTGAGTTTATTTAAATGGAAAGGGCTGTATAACCCTGATTTGTAATAAAGAATAGCATTGGTAATATCAACCAGATTTGTAACAAAAACTAACACCAATATAATATCTAAACCCAAAACCCCAAACCTTTACATAAGAGGCATAGTTTGGGAAAAAGGAAAACAAAAAAAACAGTATAAAAATAAGTATACAAATCCTGTTAATAGGTTAATACATAATTATCCAGTTAGTTGTTTTATTACATATCATGTTGATTTTTATTACAAGTCCTGTTGTTATTACAAATCCTGTTCTTATTTGCGAATCAGGATGATACTAGGGTGTTCTGTAAATCCACCACCTTTATCTCAACTTATGACAAGCTTGTGATGCTGAGGTGAACTAAGACTAAATGAACCAAGTTTTTAAGTTGCCTATGTTTAGTTTCTTTTTGAAAATGAACTGAAAATACCTTAAGATGCAAAAGTGGTTGTGTTTTGTTTTGTGTTCTAGGGCCCAGCAGGTCCCCCTGGAGCTCGTGGTTTACAAGGCATCAAAGGAACTCAGGTTTGCATAGGTTTAATAAATTATTATCAGATACTATTGCTACATGCTTTGATTTATTTGTCATTATAATAAGTATTATGTCAAACAAAGTATACAACAAAGTACACAACAAGATAAAACCCAGGAAACGAAGTATACAAACAAAGTATACAACAAAGTACACAACAAGATACTGGACAGTATACAACAAAGTACACAACAAGATACTGGACAAAAATCTTACAATTAAATTAGTAAAGATCCCACCCAGAAACTGAAAAGTCAAGCAGGAAACTGATACCCCAAGTTCCCAAACCACCAAGATTTTATGGCCTCCCGTACAATCCACAAGTCTGATGGTCCTTTACAGTCCAGTCAGTAACATCAGCTGGTCTCCAGTGTACAACCTACCCAAACACCTTGCCTCCAGCCTTTTGTCATTTCCTGTTCACCATATATCAAAACTTCTTGTCACTTTGAGAGCTTAATCCAGGATTTCAGATGGACCTACTTGTAAGCTTCGATATTGTCTCCTCGTTCACTAATGTTGCAGTCTTCAAATCTGTTGAGCTCATCAAGAACAAATAATTGGTATCTTTTGGACTGTCACCTGACTATCCTGACCTTACTGAATTCTGCCTTCAAAAAGGAGCTGCCATGGATTCACTCCTTTCTCCAATAACAGCCAAACTTTTAAACATTTATGGAACACTTCAAGCAGAAAACTTAATAAAGCTAAGCACAAACCTGAGTACTAGATATGTGGATGACTTGTTTATCATCTAGCCACATGTTACAGACAACCTTAATACCTTCTTTAAATACCTCAACAGCAAACATCCTATTAATTTTATTATCTGTTTCACTATGGAAATTGAACAGAACAAACATTTCTAATTTCTCAACATCAAAGTTCACAGAAAACGCAATGGTCCTTATCAAAAGACTCATTATACTCCTATTAAACATTAATGCCAACTCTCATCATTGCCCATCTCAAAAAATGTCTCTATATAACCAACACCCTTTTGCGTCATGCTGATGTACAAGCTGTTTTTTAAGTTAATTGATAGTTTATGACTCATTACAGGAATGTTAATACTATATGAAGTGTCATTTTTGCCTTTGCTCTGCACTTATTATTTTGAAGTCTTGGACTGGTGGCTGAAATTGAAGAATCTATCAGCTATTTTGCTTAAGATATATAGAAACAGTTTTTGTTAAAAAATATTTTTTGTTCAACTGTAACTTGGACAACTTGGTGATTGAGATTGAGAGATTGTTTTTACAGCAAAACGATTAAACTTTCAGTCCAAGCTGTGTTAATGAAATAATTCTCCTAGAGCCAATACTTATAATGTGAAATGTGTTTTTGGAGAACTTTTCTTTCATTCTTAAGAAGTTTTCTTTGTTTAAACAATTTTCCTTTTCTCAGGAACATGTCTTAATTTGTATTTGTCATGTAAGGAGAAGTTGGAAGCTGATAATTGACTTAAGAGAATCAAAATGAAGGTTTTTGAAACAAACCATTAGACTGTGATATCAAGACACAGTTTTGGTGTATAGTAAAACATTCCAAAACAAAACAACTTAATAATGTTGGATATTAGGCTCCTAAAACTAAGAAGCTCGCCATCCACCAGCCTTTTGCTAACAATTTTTATAATGAAGACAAGCTTAGAGAGGAACTTGGATCCTAGCTCAGCAATAGGAACTTGCCAGTTCAAGAGCCAGATCCAGAAATCAAATCTGTGGTACATACAGCACTCGAAATCTGTGCTCCACGAACCAGCTGCAGAACTGGCTGGCTACACCTATAGAAAAAAGAGAGACTGCATGGTTTGAGTAGAAAGAAGCCAAAATTCTGGTCCTTCTCCAGGAAAAATGGATCATGCCACTCCAGACTCTTTGCCAGCAAGGACAATCAGGTGGTAGTTGTAGCCTACAAAGCAGCATGCAATACAAACCAAAAGGCCTTCCACGAAGCATCAGTGTACATCACACTGTATGATCCATTCCAGTCAGAACGTGCCCCATCATTATCTGCAGTTGCGCTCTCCTGACAAATCAGAATTCTATCCTACATTGCTTGAAAAGAGGTCTTTCCAAAGCCGACAGCTCTCCGAGCAGAGACCTTTGTAGATGTTAACTCAATGGCAGACGATTGACAACTGAATGTGTGAAACCCCTGGGCTCAGCCCTTTTATACTGGAACCTCGTGTTTAAGGTCCGAAGGTGGTTAGATTTGAAAAGGTTTGTTTGTTTGTAAACAGAAAAGGTTTTGACACAATCACTCCTTAAGACTCTCACCAACCATAAGACAAAGCAGTTGTTATCATTACCCTGCATTGTGGATCTGAAATTTGGATCCTATACTGCAGGCACGGTATTAGAGTGCTTCCTTGGACATGTCTTCATTCCATCTTGGGCATAAAGAAAATAATGTTTATGCTGCAACAGCTGCTTGGGCAGGCAACACCATTGGCATAGACGACTTAGAATTGCAAAGGCAATCTTTCACAGTGAGCTGCATGGCAGCAAGTGTAAAATTTGAGCATCATCATTATCAAGATATGAGGATCTTCTGAAGCAGCAACTGACTTGCACTGGTTTTAACAACCATAACTGGGAATCACTGCCATGGTAAATATGTATCAGCTATTACAAAAGTTGTCTAAACCTTCAAGGAGGATAGATCCAAAGCTGTTCAGGAAAAGCTTGGGTGTCAAAGGGAGGCTGCTACTCATTCCCAACCTCACAATGAAACATTGGTCTACTCTCCTCAGTTCTCCAAATGTTTGTCACCTCTTACTTCTCCATGAAGTAGGAGCCGTCGTTATCAGTTTTTTCCTACTTTGTTGATAATATTTATCTTACCAGAAGGCATCACGAAATCTATGGTAGCATATATTTTCAATGAAAGTACTTGCAAATCAATAAGATTCATTGTATGTGTACATTAAGTTAATCTTTGGGGTGCTATCACTTTTCAGCATGACATTTGTGATGCAGTTATTTGGTAAGTTGTTGACAAGGGTTTAGGAGTGTCTTACTTGTAGAAAACTACTTGCGTGCCATTTTATTAGTAAGTTGTAAATTTTCATCTGTGCAGTTATACAAGTTTGTATAGAAAGGTAATTTTATTGAGAAGCACTTAAAGATTTCTGTATTTTTTAGTTAGTGAGAATTTTGTTATTTTCATTATAGGGTAATACTGGGCTTCGTGGGATTCCCGGACCAGAAGGGAGACCAGGAGAGCCGGTAAGATGAAAGTGAAATGTTAAAGAAAGCAAAGTAAAAAATAATTAATGGTGAACTTGTAATCAGAATTTTTCTGTGAGTTCCTTAGATAACCTTTGAATGATATAAGTCACTTGATGTATGATTGTTTTTACATAAGGCTCTTCAGTTAAATACCACTTTGAGAATGAAAAGCTTAGCCATCTTTTTTAGTATTTAAATATATGTGAGCTCTGATTTGTTCACACTGGGAAATAGAAACTAGGTATCCCATACTTTTTATATATATGCTATTTGGCAGCTGGGAGGTCAATAATTTGTTGAGAAAACTGTGCCAGAATTCTTGTATAAGGACCAAGGCCAAGGTCTTTACGTAGACCAAGGGCACAGTTTTTTCTGTATGCCAAATAACCTGTTCATTTTTTCCTGTGTTTTCATAATCTTTTTTAAAGGCATATATTCAGACCATTGTCATTAGCAGGATAAGAAAATTCACTGTCACTATGAATACTATCTTTATTTGTCGTGGGGTTGGTATCATGTCTAAAAATACTTTCCAAAATGTTCAGTAAACGCGACAAGACTTGCAAAACTAAAAAAATTAAAACATTTAAGTTGAGTCATCTTTGCTTGTCATGAAGTCGCTGTGAGTATCTGACCACTGGCAAGTCCTTAAAATTGTGCCTACTCATGGGACAAATCAGATTGCAAAATTCAATGAGACATCTTTCCTGCTTTTGTTCTGAAAAAAAAAATACTGTTATTGCCTCTGAAGTTTTCACATTTACACAGCTACTCTTGCAGGGAGGGTATACTGTTGTTTGGTGTGCACACAGTTATTAAAATTTTATGATTAAACAGTAACATCTCTGCTGTAATTTGCTCAATACAAATAACAGTGGGAGCTAATTTTTTTCTCATGGATCTTAGGGCCCAACTGGTGAGACAGGTCAGGATGGTCGAGATGGAAGGAATGTATGTAGCTATTTGTAGTCTGTGCACATGTTTAAAGCTTCTGCCCTTCAAGGTTCTTAACAACCAAGGACCAGTTGTTCAAAGGCTAGCTAGCACTAACCTGGGGTTACATTTTTAACCTATGCTCTTGTTTTCAGTGCTAGTTGGCAAGTTTTTTCCTTGCAAAATCTTAATATTACTGTATAAGAAGCCTAAACCTTTCCTTAGTTAAGAAATTACTATTTGAATTGATGTGATACCCAGGCTTAGAGCTAACCAGCTTTTAAAAACAATCAGGCCTAGAGAAGTTTTAAGTTACTTTTTTGGAGTTAGACCTTAGAGTTCCAAACTTTTCCAAAAAATTGGTTTACCTCATAAAGCTTTAATACTTTTGTCTCAAATCTTTCAGTACAGTATAATGAAATACAAAATTCTCTAAAAGAGAGCAACAAACTGTTTTTGACCATAGCTTAAAGCTTATAGTCACTATTTCAATTGCTGAATTACAGTATTGTTATTAGTATACAGTTTTCCCCTATGTTATACAGCCATCTATTAAGCAGCCACCCTCTACTGAGTGGCTACTTTCAAAAGACCTAACTATTTTATGTCTGTAAACTGCTGTATTGATGCCAAAAAGCTTAATGTTGGTGGCACAGAAACCAAGTGGTTGCGTGTTTGACTCCTAATCCTAGGGTCGCAAGTTTGAGCCCAAGTCAGACTACTGCGTTGTGTCCTTGAACAAGACACTTTACCTGACTTTTTTCCAGTCAACTCAGCTGTATAAATATGTGACCAGCTCTGCTGGGAGCTAGCATGCAATAGATTAGTGTCCTGTCCAGGGGGAGTCAAAGACTCTTGATAATCCTCTCAACACTACAGAAACCAGAGATAAGCACCGGCCCTATGGTTTCATAAAGGATTTTGCTTTTGGCTTTTAGCTTCAGTAGTAATAATTTAAATAGGTTCTGAAAATCCTGGAAAGACCTGGAAAATTTTTGAAGCCCTGGAAAATTTCATAGACTTAAGTTGAAAAAGCTCGCCAAAAATTATGCTTCTTTTTTCATTGCAAGTAACAATTAACAATTAAGTAACAAGTAACAATTTTAGACTCAACTGTATATTCAATAAAAACACAAATTTTCCATACGTTAACTATTAAAAAGTTGTTTAAACAGGTGATTTTGTGTGAACATCCCAGGATTTTTGAAATTCTGAAGGTGTAGAAACCCTGAATGTTGCTATCTGTAATAATTATTATAATTATTTTTAATAAGTTAATGTTGTTACTATAGGGTGACATTGGACCACAAGGACCTCAAGGTGAAATTGGAGCCCCAGGAGATCGGGTAAGGCCACAGATTACCTAAAAGTATGTTTTAGTTCTGAAGGGTCAGCTGTGGGATAACATTAAATGTCTTGATGTATTTTTTAATTCGCTCTCCCACATGGGATTTTCAGTAAATTTACAGATTCAAGCTATTTTACTAACTAGATGTGTATGCTTAACTTAAGCATTGTGAAGAAGCCAGAGAAAAAACCAGGCTTTGATAACCGGTGCAGTGCTTTAAAGTCTGATATATGTATATTTGATTAGTATCAACTAATTTCTGACAAGTGCGGTTTGGCTGATACCGTGTTTAGATATGCTCGAGTCATGTATACAGCCATAATTAGCAGGGAGAGACTAGCTGTGATACAGCTTAAGCTTAAAAACCAATCTTTATTTACATGCAAGAGAAAATGTGACTGCAAATCTTAATATAAAGTAAGGAACTACTAGAATCAAAATTTGCTCTAGATCTGCATCACACACATCGTGCTTCAAGCACATCCTAGTCGATTTCAACACAAGACAACAGCTTGAAGTAACCTTGCTAAAAATCAATTGCAAAATCAAGTTCAAATACACTTTGCTAGTCTGTTTAAATGAATCAAGTAACAAGTGTTCATGATGGTCGACTTCAGTGAGTTTCAATTTGTTATGATGTTTGTTTTGCCTCACCCTTCAAAGGATAATAATTTTTTGTAACATTTTAACATTGTTTGCAGTATAACTTTGACTTTATTCAATTCAAAACTTAAAAAGGCTATTGAAGAAAACAGTTTTAGACTAAATAAACTCATGTTGCGTGCAGTCAAAGACTGTGCTGTGGCAAATTGTTTTGATTGACTTTTCAAAATGATATCAGGATTTTGATGTGTCAGAGCTATCTCTTGTGAGTGTGAGTGATCATGGCAAAGTTTTTTTGCACTCAAACTGGACTATTTGAGACTAGAAATGTCTGTTTGCATCTGAAAGTGTAAAGTTTTGCCAAATTTGTTTAAAGCAGAAGTTTAAGTCTCTCAGTTATTAAAATAGTGTACAAATTCTGGTTGACAAACCAGGCAAGTTGTGCTGCGAAAAGTTGAAATGTTGTTTGTGCATTTGAAATTGTTCTTGTTGCGGGCAAATGGGCAAGCATTATATTGAAACACTGTTTACGGTATAATTAAAATGAATTATCTGAACAGTCCACCATGAATTATACTTGATAGCAATAGCCACAAATGTAACCATGCAAGTCAATGGAGAATTTATTTCCAAAAGATTATAGATTTCCTCCTATGCTGAAATCCTGTGTGAACCCTGTTATATAGCAAGGTCAATTAGTCTGGCAATAACAACTACTAAACTGCCACTCACTTTTGTGGACAGCAGCATTAGCTGACATGAAGCAGGCCTGGGGATCAGAAGGTTTTGAAAACTAATCATTGATTTTGCCAGCAAAGAACTGACACATAACTGCAAACCAAATCATTGTTTCTTAGTTTCAAATTTCAAATACAATATTTCTAGTAATAGTCAAGTAGTAGTAGTGTAAGTAGTAAACTTAAAAACAATTTCTCTTAAACACTTTGTGTGGCAAGACAAAGCAGGGTCCTAGTGTTAAAACATGTTTTTCTTTCTTATTGAAATATTGTGCCCTGAAACTAATTTAACTGCTATTATTATTGCTTCCAAGGGGTCACCTGGTGAAAGTGGTCAAGATGGACCAATTGGACCAGAGGTTTGTGTTTTATTTTGTTGTTATTATTAGTATTATTGTTATTGTTATTATGTGTCCACAGTACTTTTCTTAGTATCCTTGCTGTCACCAACCACGCTGTTTTCCAAGTAACTTCAAAACTTACATTCACACCGACTTGTTTCATGTACTTAATTCTTAAAGCTGACTGATATGGATCCATGAGTCCCAATAACAACTGGCACTACAATGACTTCTCGCATGCACCAGACTTTTGCAGTTTCATCTTTCAATAGTTGATATTTCTTTAGCTTTTCTATTTCTCTATTTTCTTCCTGTCATCACCCTTAATGGCAACATCAATTATGACAACCTCTCTCTCCTTGTCAACAAAAAGAATGTCTGGTGAATATTCTTCTCTCAATTTTCTGATCACACTTGACTGTGAAACCCCACAGTTTCTTGAAATTTAACTTTTTCCACCATTCTCTTCAGTTTCGGTTTATACGATACTGTTCATACTGGAAGGCAAGCTTATATATGATGTTGATATGTTTGTTTTTTTGCAGATATTCATAGATAAAGCTTGCCAAGTAATAATTGTATTTTTATAGCATATAGCCTTCAGTGATCAAATATTACTTGAGCTCTTTGATAAGGAGAGTAGGGTAAAGAGTAAGCAACGTTGCTCTCTTTTGAAATCTTAGGGAATAGGAGGTGCATCTGGGCCTAATGGTGCACCAGGTTCACCTGGACCAAAGGGAGAATTAGGTGCGAGAGGTGATGCTGGGCCAAGGGGAGCACAGGGTGACATTGGAGACCCAGGAGAACCTGGTGATGCCGGTGAAAAGGGTGCTGATGGCAAAGCAGGTGCTGATGGTTTCGATGGAGAGCGTGGTGATGAAGGTGCAACTGGAAGACAGGGAATTCCAGGACCTAGTGGGGAAAGAGGAGGTCAGGGCGTACGAGGAGCTCCAGGCCATCCTGGAAATGCAGGTGAAGTTGGTCCCCCAGGGAATCCTGGTGTGACTGGTGGAAGAGGTAACAAGGGTCAATCTGGAGTGCAAGGAAATCTTGGTCCTGCAGGGCCTCCTGGTGCTTCAGGAAGAAGAGGTAAACGTGGTCGATCAGGTCCCCCTGGGGCTCCTGGACCTCAAGGTAACCAGGTGAGTCCTTGATTCTGGTTGGAGAAGAGCAGAGGGTTGTGTTGTATAGCATTAGTACACCAAAAAATCCTTGCTACAATAATTGCAAATACAACTGAATGTTTTGAGTCATCCAGTGGAAGAAGATTAATCAACATATTCAAATCGCTTACTGGAATTTTAGAAAGTTAACGCAACAACTCAAAGTTGATTGATAGCCGCCTGTCACATGAATACTCCTGTCGCATTACAGGTTGCCAGCTACCTGTTGCAATGTCGTGTTATTGCGTTAACTTTTTAAAATTTAAACTTGTTGATTGATAATTGCAAATGTTAACAGTACCCATATCTTTACCTTGATTTTAATAGCTAAGAGTGAAAATAGTTTGTAGCTCTTGAGCTTCAATTTAAGTTCATCGAGTATAATGTACTTTAGTAGAAACTAACTAGCATACTATGATGAATGCTGAATTCTAATAGGCTTTACCTACTCACTGTCTATTTAACAGTTCCAAGACTACGAGTAGAGAAACTGCCACTGCAGATCCTTTAAGTAATAATTGATTTTATCAGTTTAAACTCAAAGGTAGAGTAAAGAAACTGCCAGTGCAGATCCTTAAAATAATAATTAATTTTATCAGTTTAAACTCAAAGGTAGAGTAGCGAAACTGCCAGTGCAGATCCTTAAAATAATAATTGATTTTATCAGTTTAAACTCAAAGGTAGAGTAGAGAAACTGCCAGTGCAGATCCTTTAAATAATAATTGATTTTATCAGTTTAAACTCAAAGGTAGAGTAGCAAAACTGCCAGTGCAGATCCTTAAAATAATAATTGATTTTATCAGTTTAAACTCAAAGGTAGAGTAGAGAAACTGCCAGTGCAGATCCTTAAAATAATAATTGATTTTATCAGTTTAAACTCAAAGGTAGAGTAGAGAAACTACCAGTGCAG
>JAOBAT010039789.1:0-26473 GCA_026413305.1 Hydrozoanthus tunicans | reverse complement strand
TCCTTAAAAAGTGCTTAAGAAACTAACCAGTCTTTGAAAAGTTCTTGACAAACTACCCAGTCGTTGAAAAATCCGTTAAAAGCTAACGAGTCCTTGAAAAGGCCTTTAAAGTCTAATCAGTCCTTAAAAAGTGCTTAAGAAACTAACCAGTCTTTGAAAAGTTCTTGACAAACTACCCAGTCGTTGAAAAATCCGTTAAAAGCTAACGAGTCCTTGAAAAGTCCTTTAAAATCTTACCAGTCCTTAAAAGTGCTTAAGAAACTAATCAGTCTTTGAAAAGTTCTTGACAAACTAACCTTTCCTCGGAATGTCCTTAAATAACTAGCCAGTCCTTCAAAAGTCCTTGAGAAACTAAACATTCATTTAAAAGTCCTTGACAAACTAACCAGTCCTTGAAAAGTTCTTGAAAAACTAATGAGTCTTTGAAAAGTCCTTAAAAAACTAACCATTCCTTAAAATATCGAGCGAAAGCATCGTGGACTCTCTGTAGTACTGAAAATGGTACAAGTTTCTAAACGACTGTTAGCTCACTTTTCTAATCGGTTATCAATTAACTTATCATACAGCTTCCTGACCGGAAGTCTACGTACCATTAACCTTAGAAAAGCCTAGCAGAGACTGGTACCCGGCGTCTGCACGCGGGCTCCATGACCAAACTAACCGAACTTAAAAAGTTGACAGTTTAGAATGTAGAATCGTTTAAGGTGCTGCGGTGATGAAGGAATAACACTCGAAACCTCAGCACCATTAAATTTCCTACGGAGAAGGTTAAAACTATTGATTTTCACCAATAACTAGCTGTTGTACCTTCTAGCCGTAACATTGAACAGTTTTTTAAAAAAACTGATTTTGTGTTTATATTCTGCACTATCTACAAGAAATGCCAAAACGAAATACTAAACTTAGAACAATTGTTAAGGTTTCGTTAAGGACAAATGTTTTTTGTTAAAGAATCGAGTTCCTACGGAGAAGGTTAAAACTATTGATTTTCACCAATAACTATCTGTTGTACCTACTAGCCGTAACATTGAACAGTTTTTTAAAAAAAACTGATTTTGTGTTTATATTCTGCACTATCTACAAGAAATGCCAAAACGAGATACTAAACTTAGAACATCCTTCTAATAACTAAAGTTGGGATAGATGTCTACCTTATATTTTACAGGCTTTCAAGCACAACCAGGTGAAAAAGTAGGAAATAGTAGGAATTTAAAGACAAAAAGTAGGAATAGTAGTGTAATAGGTCCGATTAAGTGTAAATTTGTAATGGAGGTTTTTGTGATCACACTATAACCCCAAAAGGGAACTACTCGCATTGGCAGAGGTGCCAGGAAAGTAACATTTTTAATAGTGAACGTTCTTTACAGAGGTGCTACATGGTTCTCTGTTGTTCTCTGTTCTTTGCTCTGTTATTCTCTCTCAAATACATAGTCTGTTACAATAACTTGTTCTTCCTCTTTTTACATTTGATTAGGTTCTCTGTATATGTTAACCAGGCAGTCTAATTATGCCTGTACACTCTGATGAGAGTTCGGTTTTTAGACTAAACTACCAAATGAACTTGGCTGCATAGTAAGGCCAGGGACAAACGTCGAATTTTTCATGAGTCGAATTAATAGTAGTTCGTGTCCACCTTAATTAGACGGACCAAATAAGAACACGTTCTATCCGCCTTAGGCAGACGGATAGAACGTGGCAGTCAATCGAAATACAATCTGTCGAACTTAATCGGGGCAGACGAACTTATCATGCACTTAATTGCTCAATTTAATTCGACTCATGAAAAAATCGACGTTTGTCCCAGGCCTAAGTTGTTGATCGGGCAGGCAAGCCACACAAGGCGAATCTGAATTTATAGCTAGGCTCTCTAAATAACGAGTCATAACACAAAAGAGACCTTCTGACAACTTAGCAAGGTCACGGTATACTTAATCCCGTGCGAAACTCTTAAACTTCACGCAAGTTAGTGACTGCTACCAGATTTGTCTCTAAAGTGAAGATTCTAAAATACAAACTTATCATAAATCGTGTCGTTGCAGTTGGAGAAGGGTAAAAAAAGTAGGAAAAGTAGGATCACTTGAAAGCCTGACTTTAAAAGAAAGACATCTCAGCAAGTTCTCAATTATCTTTAAAAGCATCAACCAAAAATGTTGTCTTCAAATAAACGACGACAACAGTAACTTGTTTTAAAAAAAGAACCAAATGACTCAAGTTGGGTTTACCCTTTCAAAATAAGTAAGCACTTTTTGAAGTCATCGACTGACAAGCTGCAACTAACTGGCAATCAACTCCACGACACCCAAAAAAACAGATAAATCTTAAAAACAACATCTTTAACAAGCTTCTAAAGATATAGATTAAACGAGTATAAGACAAATTTATGCCTTAAACTAATAGCAGGCTTTCAAGTGATCCTACTTTTTCCTACTTTTTATATGCTGCAAGTTCAATAAATGTTGAATCATGCAGGAATAGGGAGTTGGCTTTGCAGTTGTTCAGGGTTAAAACCTGGAACACATGTCGCAAGGAAGATTTCTTGACGGACAAATGTTCATCTGGCATGTCCAGTCCAGATGACTCACACTTATACTAGCAGCAAAATAATCGCAGGCAGACTAGAAGCAGTTCATCAGTACTTCTTCAAAGACCTGTACCAAAGCCTGCAAAGGAAAGCAAGATAGAGAAAATCCTAGAAGGCAGTGAGAGATACAAAAGGATCTGTCGAAAACTGAAAGATCCTGTTGTAAGGGTTCAACTCGGAGAACAAGCTGCCTGATCAGATGCGTGTGATCGGTGAGTCCACTCGGGCAGCAAAGTATCTGTTCAGCAAGCTTTCTCTTGCAAAAGAGATTTTGAAAGACCTGGCATCACTGCATCCACTACTATGGAAGGCTGAACTGGGGTTCAAGCTATTGAACGAATTGCCAAGAAGATGCCACAGGTCATCAGTCCGGGTGACATCACCGTACTGACAGGCGAATGGATGCTTTATCAGGCACAAGAGATGCCAGAGAGCTGGTACCGAGAGGCTAGTTGAGATGAGTATCTACACATTGATCACAATTGGAAGACGGTACTCAAACAGAAGAACTCTTTGGGATCAGCGCAGTACAACCCCTGCTCAAGCAAGTGAAAGCTTCCCTATGTCTTGCCCATGGCAAAGTTGAGGTTTAGCATTTCCTGTCAACAACCAGAAATGCAGTCAAAATTACAGGACTTGGCTAGGCTCATGCTATGCCAATAACTTAATCCTTGATGCTGGCCCACAGATTTGCTTACACTGCATGCAACATCGGAATCACAAAGGAGAAAGACGAGAAAGCCATGCATTCAGTATCTGTGTAACTTTTAAATTAACTCTGCTGTCTACTTATAGTTGAGTTAGTCAACGACGGTACAGTACTCACTTTCGCTTTCTATGAGTGATAGTAAATTTTTCGTGATATATGATCATTACCAGTACTGGTGTATTAATGAACACTACTCCTTCTAAGCCCTCAGTTGTCCTACCTTTCTCCTACTTTTTCCCTCAAAATCCTTCTTTTTTCCTACTTTTAAATAATTTTGGTCCTACTTTTTTCTACTTTTTCGCCTTAAAAGCCTGTAATAGAAACTTCAAACAAAATTAAACTATACTAAGTACCTGATAGTTAATCAGAATGCAAACATTAAGCTGTAAGATTTTCTAATAATATTCTCGTTCTTTTAAATCAATCTGCAGCACAAGATCTATTGTTTTTAACGTTTCTCAATCGCACACCAGATCTCTTTCCTAGCGTCCCACTTGTGTTTTACCACCGCTTCATAAACTGTGATAACAAGGGTTGGGAATTTGTCAAAGTATACAAATTTTTCAAACAAGTCCTCCTCCAAAACAGTAAGTCGAGTTTCATCTGATATGTGTGAATAGGAATTCCTCACAAACCTCACAAGATCCACTGCCGAGCTTGTAACGTACCTCTTTTTTGGCGGCTTACAGGTCATTTTCGAGTAAATCTCTTGAATCTCGTAATCCCATGGACTGGATTCGAAATGTGAGCCAAGAGCAGATTCAAGGTCCATCTCAACAGGCGAAAAGCCGCGATTACGTGCCTTGGGGCGAGGCTGTGAAATCTCAGGTTGGTTACCCACAGCACACAAAAAGTCCTTCTTCTTTGGCATAGACCAAAACATTGGGTGAAGCAGACACTCGGCAGCTGAGGGCCGATCATCTTTGTTGTGTTGCAGCATCAACTTCAACAAATTTTCAGCTTCAGGTGAAATGCTGTCATTCAGGTTTAGTTGTCCATTCATGATGTTGGCTTCTGTTTCATTCTGATACTTTGCTTCATTCATTTCTGTCTCATCGTTGGGTCCAAAAGCGTGCTTCCTCTCAGCGAGGATGCAATGCAGCAACAGACCGGCAGCAAACACATCGGATGCTTTTGAATGTTCCGTTGTTTCATGGATCTCTGCAGCCATCCAGCACCTTGGTATATAAATAATAATGAATATACCAAGTAAAGAAACAAAACAAAGGAACTGTAACGCCATAAAGTATATCAATTGCCACAAAATGTAATAAGAATCGTCGCAAAATCTAAAGGTAACGCAAATTGTAACGAAATTGACGCAAAAAGCAATAAAAGTTAACGCAAAATGTAATAACTTTTCAACACAAAATGTAATAACTTTTCTAACGCAAAGTTCTTATAACGCAAAATGTAATAACTTTGTAACTGAATGTCAGTCATTTAAAAATCACTTTTAAAGCTTGGTCTTACGGAGTTCTCGGTCCGAATACCCACTTTATATTAACCAACCAAACGTTATCTACTTGATTTGAAGTAAAGGCGAATTCAGGTGACACTTGCATCTCCTCTATATACTTTCAACTCCAGAGTTATTACAATTTGAGTCGAAAAGTTATTACTTTTTGTTCATTTTATTACAGTTTGTGTTCATATTACATTTTATGACAAACTGCTACCACGATTACTAGGGATGAATTGCTTAACTATGGTACTGAAAAATCGAGATAAATATAAAAAAGCATCATACTCAACGGGAATGAATTTCATACAATTCAAATAATTTCTTCATTAAATATCTCAAGATAATTTCTATATATTTTTAAATAACATTCAGTGAATGTGCAAAAATGATAATAGTAATAACAGTTACAATTCAACAAAATGTAATTGTATACATTCTTTTTTAAGCTTCTTAGAAGGAGGTGACGGTAAGCACTACCTGAAAACAAAATTCTACTTACATTCAAATATTCAACACTATTCTATTTCAATTGAGGTGGATAGTGGCAGAATATCTACTATCCAACGAAAAAAACTTACCTTGTGCCAGCTTTGCTGTGCATAACCGAACAAGTTGCAGACTTGCAGGCAATAAAACTTGTTTTGGCACTCAACCCGAAGTCAGCAAGCTTCAAACACAACCTTGGCTGGGTCTTGTACAGGATGTTCCCAGGTTTGAGATCACGATGGAGGACATTGTTTTCATGAAGAAAAGCCAGTCCACTCATTACATCCCTACACAGCTCGATGTTGCCCCGTGTTGTGCATTCTGACTCATCGAGGCTTTCTTCCATTAGCTCAAGGACGATATACAGGAAGTTCTTGTCTCTGTGATGACAGTGATACTTCACAACCTGTTCACATTCCCGTAGACTCAACAAGTGATCAATTTCCCTGTTATCCTCAGGACGATCCAAACAGAGAAGTTCTAATCTCTTTATAGCAACTTCACGCCCGTCTTTCTCGTTTATTCCAACAAGGACATGTCCAAATCTACCAGACCCAATGGGTTGGCGGTGGTAGTGATGCATACCAATTTTATCTGAATTTCGATGCCGTGCCACTTGACCCAACTTGGGTCTGTGTTTAACTGATTTCTGTTCCCATGGCAGCCGAGGCGCAACCTCTATTTGTTCAACAGGATCCTCAAGTAGCGTTAGGAGCTCAGGAAAGTTGTTGCTTTTCGCAATGTCCAAGCAAGTTTTACCGTAACCGCTCAACATTTCTGGCTCACCTCCATACTTTTTGAACAGGCTAATGATCCATGCACTAACTGAATTAATCAATTCGTGCTCCTGTCTTGGTGTGGCATCAGCTTTTGAAACAGCACTACCGTTTTGAACACTTTCGTCTTTGTTGTTCTTTCTGCTTCTTTTCGCCAGTTGATTACAGATAACATGCATTGGCGTTTCTCTCATTTCGTTCAGAGCATTGGGGTCAGCACCTTTTTGTAACAGCATTTCAATCACATCCTGGACTCGCTCATCATCGCATCTACACAGAACGTGAAGAAATGTGTTACCAAAGATGTCACAACTTCTAACTTTTTCAGGGTCAACACTGAGAAGTGCCTCAAGGAACCTTTGCAAAAATCCAAACTTTTTCCTTAACAATAAAATGTCAATAACATTGTTACTATTTTCATTCGTAACAAACAGTTCTAATCCATGGTCAATCATTACTTTCAGACCGTTTTCTGAAGAACAAAGATCATCAAGCTGATAGTCATTGTAAAAGGCGACCCACGTCATCAATGGAGTGTTCCCATATTTATCTTTTAAGTGAGGTTTAGCTCCTGATTTGAGCAGAAAATTTATCACAGGAACACTGGATGCAAGATGGAGAGGCGTCTGCTGCTTATCATTCATTGCATTCACTTCACATTCACATGAAATCAAACACTCCAGTAAGGAAATTAATGAAATGCTGTAGGATTGTCTTTTGGCGTCATCCCAGTCTTCTCTGTTCAAGGGGGGTTTGCTTGCATAATGAAGGATTGTATTTCCCTCTTCATCTCTGCTATTTGTAGTGACTCTGAGTTTATTGTTCCTTGAAAGTGCTTTTAAAAGTTCTTGAAGAAAAGCAGGTGAAAAACTCTCCCACGCCGTATTGGATAATAAAATATAACATTCTACAATAATGTGGAAGATTGTTTGTGACTTGTATTTCCTGGTGTTGGCATCTGCTCCTGACTCTATTAACCACTCACACACTTCAAGACAATGCTGCCCATAACTTAACTGAGCAACTAATCTTTGTTTTTCGTCGAGTTGTACCAGTAGTTTGGGGATGTGGCAAGTTATTGCAATTGCACTTTTAACAAAAGAATCAATCGGTGTATCTCCTTTGCCATTGACAGCATTGATATTAGCTCCATGATTCAATAACAATTGACATAATGCTTTTAATGTTTCAAATTTGCTTGCTGCTAGTTCCCATCCTGTAAGGGAGAATACAAAGGTCATTTTATCATGTCTTTTCTTTCTGGCTGGCAACAACATCAGATTAACGGTCTGATGATCTAGGATTTCTGTTCATTATCATTTGTTCCAAAGTTTGAACCATAAATTATGAACAACTGAATAAAAGCGCCAAAATTCTTATTATGTAGTATTAATAAACTTGTTTTAATATAGGCACTTTTGATTTCCACGCTTCTTGCTATTCCAATAAAATTACAGCTGCAAAAGCCCTCTTCTTCTTCGTATTTTTTGCTGGTCTGAATTTGTTAGCCATGGCAAAACGAACGAGTTTAAACAAAGCACTCAGTTCAATAACAAAGCACAAAAAGTACAACCAAAACTCATTACAATCAGTTGTTGAAAAAAGTGAGAAAGTGTAAGGAGTGCATACCAAATAGCTGTGACAAATACAAAAACATATATAACCTAGTGATTTGGTGATTAGGTGAATCTTGAATTCCAGATTAACTCTCTTGATGGTAATTACAAACTTTTTTTCATAATTGTATTTGTTGGACAAGTTGTTTGAAACAACTTGGGCTTTGTGTTTCATTGGTTTTCCAAATACTCGAAAACAACTATAAAAGCACTGATTTCTCGTGTTTGGAAACACTAAAGAGTTGTAAGTAAGTAAACTTTATTAAAGTATCATATCTTTTAGCCGTGCACATGCATGACTGATTGGGGAGACTAGACCAATGGCTTGACATCCCTGTCTACGGATGGTGTAGCAAAAGAAGGACACACAAATGTTCAAACCTCTACAAGGCCCAGAATTGAACCCTGGGCCTCACGGTTGGCAGTCAGAGTGAACCAAGCTCGCACAGAAACCTGGTACAGTGGAACCCCAATATTAGGCCACCAACGGGCCAAAATAAAGTGGTGGTATTAACAGGATGGTCGTAATACCGGGGTAGGGATATACACAACAACAACAAACATGTTTTAACTAACGAGTATTTAAATCATATCCATGCTTCACATGTTTTACAACTATTCTGAAGCCTTTAAATAGCATTCAAATAATAAAATATACTTTCAACTCTGAAACAGAAGTATTTCAACAACCTAGATTTTGAAAGAGCTATACTGAAACGAAACAAAAAATAACAATCTGGCACATGCATATCGCCAGTGGAGGCTACAGTTTCAACTATCATGAAGACAATTTGGGGAAAAAATCTGTGACTCTTGACTGACTTGTTCTGCACTCAACCCAGTCACTTTCCAACTGACCTATCACTTTGGAGAACTCCTTTGCCGCTTTAAATCTTTTCATCTTTGTCCATGATGAAAGAACAATTTAACTATTTTGAATATATTTCAACACTATCGAATAAGTGCACTTTTAGTTAGATAAGTTATTGTTTCAAAAGTATCAACTTCCGTTTTGATGACTTAATGCTTTAAAAAGGTAAAAACTGTCACCCACACAACAAAATTTGGTTTAAAATTGACATCATTTCCCAACGCTCACCTCAATTTATTCAACTGAATAGCACTGTGCATTGCTACAAATTTGTATTCTTATTTGAAATATCACTTTTTTTTTAAATTTTCTACTTTTTCTTTTAGCTAATAAAAAATATGTAAGCATTGAGACAATGAGTCTTGAATAATTGTTAAAAGCATTTTACTCTATCCAGGCTTATCTAACTCCATGTGTTTGTATCAATTTCATTCTGTCTCAAAATTTTAAGATGGTGCAAAAGTTAAACTTTAGTGTCTAGGTACAAATACAATTATTTAAACAAAATCACTTCATGGTTGGATTGTTTGTTTGATTACAAGCTCATACACACTTGTTTGTTTGTGATTCTTCACAACTTACAAACAAAATTCGTAAACTATATGCACTCAAAACACATGAAATAATCTATATTTCTCATCATGGAAGAAAACATGGAACATTGTGTATCACAGCTAACAATAGTTAAATTATAACATTGTTATTAGATTTTACTCACCATACACTTGTAGATCCAAAGCAAAGTGGAGAGTTGTACCAGATAATTCATTTGCAGCACTGACATCAGCTCCATGGTCTATCAGTAGTTGACAGATACCTATAGTAAATTCGCATTGGTTTGCACAGGCAGACAGAAGTGGTGTTAAGCCATAACCAAAGGCACTGACATCAGCTCCATGGTCTATCAGTAGTTGACAGATATCTTTCGTAAATTCACATTGGTTTTCACAGGCAAAGTGAAGTGGTTTATAACCATAACTATCCTTAGCATTGACATCAGCTCCACAGTCTATCAGTAATTGACAAATTTCTTTAGTAAATTCACATTGGTTTCTACAGACTGAATTAAGGGGTACATAACCATATCCAACCCTAGCATTTACATCAGCTCCATGGTCTATCAGTAGTTGACAAATAACTTTAGTAAATTCAGATTGGTTTTCACAGGCAGAGTGAAGTAGGGTCCAATCATATTCATCCCTAGTATTGACATCAGCACCATGGTGTATCAGCAATTGACAGATATCTTTAGTGCATTCACATTGGTTTGCACAGGCAGAATGAAGTGGTGTTAAACCGTTTCCAACCCTAGCATTGACATCGGCTTCATGGTCTATGAGTAATTGACAGATATCTCTAGTAAATTCACATTGGTTTGCACAGGCAGAATGAAGTGGTGTATAACCGTCTTCATCCTCAGCGTTGACGTCAGCTCCATGGTCTATCAGTAATTGACAGATATCTCTAGTAAATTCACATTGGTTTGCACAGGCAGAATGAAGTGGTGTATAACCGTCTTCATCCTCAGCGTTGACGTCAGCTCCATGGTCTATCAGTAATTGACAGATATCTCTAGTAAATTCACATTGGTTTGCACAGGCAGAGTGAAGTGGTGTATAACCGTCTTCATCCCATGCATTGACATCACCTCCATGGTCTACCAGTAGTTTACAAATAGCTTTAGTAAATTCACATTGGTTTTCACAAGTAAAGTGCAGAATTGTCTTTTCACGTGGAAAAGCTTTTTGTAACAATGCAAACTTACAAAGTTTCTCGTACTTTCCTTTCACCAACTGTAACAGAAACTTTACCGAATCCACATCACCCAACAAACACGCAGTATGGAGGAAAGTCCATCCCTTTACATCGATATCCAAGGGTACATGCTCTTTAATCAACTGTTCTTATCTTATCTCCAGCTCGGTCCGAGCACTCAACCACTTCACGAGACAGCAGAATTTGGAGTTCCGGGTATTTTGTAAGTAAATTATCAATATCACAACTTGGAGTTTCCATTCAACTGGAGCTAAGAACTCTGTATTGATTTAGCTGGAGTTTGAGGCGGTAGAAATCAGATAGTGAAGTAACGAAACAGAGATAGGCCATTGTCTTGTTACTTGCAGCTAAATGCGGCCAAAAGCGACTCCATTTTGCACACGTCGTGTATAAAGCTTCATTTGTTCTTTGCGAGTTACCTGGCTGCAGTAGCACGCTCAGCCTCCCGTAGTGAGAGCGAATTAAAACTTCCCCATTAAAATAAGTTTACGATTTAATTTCGAAAGTGAAAGTATATATCCCAGGTTTTATCAGCCAATCAGCGCAAAGCAAAGTTTGGCTACCAACAGTAAATAAACTCCTCCACACAGGCCTTGCCACAGGTAGCCCAAACTCAAGTTATGTAACTTAACTACTGTACTTATTAATACTATATAGTTTATGTGATAAACTTAATGAAAATAACAACTTTCTTAATGACAAAGATGTTTCGGCAGTGCTTACTGCCATCGTCAATGCAACTAATTTACAAACTCTTAGGGAGTAGATACAAAGTTAATAATAGACGAATAGTGTTATAAAGAGAGCTTCAGGTTTACATGCTTTTCAACTTGGTTATTTAGACTAGGATTTACACGCTTGATATGGATAGCCTCTTTTATTCTTAGCGGAGGCTCCGTTGCGGTGGAATCCAAAACTTCAAAACAATGCTTCGAGCAAAGTTGCGAGCATACTTCGTTGCGCTCTAAATGTTTATGAATATTTGAGGCTCTATCCGTTTCTAGACGCTCATTAACGCGCGTTGCTAGGTTTCGGACTGTTTGTCCGACATAGATGATGGCTGCACAGCCAGCACACGAGCATTTATAAACGACGCGTGCGCGCAAGTCGCTAGGGGTAGGGTCTTTGACACTAAACAGACTGCCTATTTTAAATGAGGTGGAAACTAACTTAATGTTATTATTGTTACAGTAGCGTTTTGTCAAAAGAGTTAGACGTTTTTGCGTGAAAGATGAATAAGCGCCAATAAACAGCAGTTTAAAAAGATAATATTCGAGTGGTCTTGGTTGGAGCTGATGTTTACACTACCGGGTGCTAACTCATTGTTGCACTGCCGAAACATGTTTGTCATGAAGAAAGTCGTTTTTCATCAAGTTTATCACAGAGTTTGAATGTTAATAAAATGTTTTAAAACTCGTATGGTGTCTTCATGATGTAATTCCTAGCCATCTGGCTGAGTTTCAGCGAGTTTCGCTCGGTTTGAGATAGCTCTCCCCCACCTTTAATAAGAATAAAATCGCAAGTTTGAAGAAATCGAAGTAAATAAAGCTTGCCGTAAAAATTCGCGTTAATTTAATGCATGTAAACCTAATTTTTGTAAAATTCGCGTTAATTAAGTGAAACGTTGATTTTCGTTGCGTTGTCAACGTGCATTGTTAATTTCCTATAATAAGGTACTTATGTAATAACATGGAACGCATTCAAAAACGCACATGACCTATAATCTCGCCAGGCTAGGCCTTGAAAACATCTCATCTTTCAAAGAACAAACGTATCAAATCTTAATGAACGTAACTTTTTAAAGACAATTTATTAAGAACGCTAAAGTTAAACAACGTTTCGTTGTCATCACGACAACATCGTCAAGTCAAATTACTTACACTACTTCATTACAGGCTAATAAAGTCGTTCGAAAAACTATTCGCCTATGACACAAACCAACGACAAAAGAATCCGACGCGAAACAAACAGTCCGACTCTATAAAGGGAAACGTGTTTATTTAATTTCATTTTAGTTTGCGACTCTAGATTTGTAATAAACAACACTATTTGTAATATCAACCAGATCAGTTGTAATAAAAATCCAAGGATATGTAATAGCAGGAATATATTTGAAATAATAATCAACAGGATATGTAATAAAATAACTAACCGGATTTGTATAAACTTTCAACCAGATTTGTAACAATATACTTATAACGATACTTAAAATGGGAATTCGAAGTCAATTGTTCTTACACTGTTTTGGTGTGCATTCCCTGAAAGATACGCACTGATGTCCCACCCAAAAGTTTTAAAATCGTCAAAATGCATTAATATTTTCAATCGTTTTTTGAAACTTTGTTACAAACAGTAATGTTTTTTTAAAACTAACTATTTTCAAAAATTACATATCGGTATTAATCAACACTTAAAAATTTTAAAAATCCAATAATCAAGAGATAAAAACATAAAGTCAGGCGTTGTTTGCAAACTCCGCAAAACAGTTCCCATGGGTTGGATGGGAGCAAGTATAGTATTTATTAATTGTGTAAATAAACTAGACTCTGTTACAGACAGTCACTTTAAAGGGCTTGGGATGTAGAACAATGCCAAACTGATGGTCTAGTGAAGGCAGTTCATTTTCATGCGAACATCGAAGCTTAAATCGGTGCAATAACCGAGAGAGAAACAAAAACATTACAATTTTCGCCATGCTGGCGCCAGGACAGACCCTCTTCCCAGCCGAGAAGGGGAAGATCTTTTGGGAATACGACGAAAGAAACTTTCCATTCTCGTCCAGAAACCTGCCTGGAATGAACTCCAGCGGTTCTTTCCACTCGCTAGTGTCATTGTGTATTGCCCATAAATTAAACCAGATTGTCGTGTCTTTTGGGATGGAATAACCGTCGAGGTTTGTGTCCGTAGTCGTCTTGTGTGGCAGCGACAACGCAACAACTGACGACAGTCGCAAGGTCTCGGCGATGAAAGCCTCCAGGCGGGACAGCTGCGGGCGGTCCGTCAAATCCGGTTGTCGATGTTTACCTACAAACTTGTCGAGCTCTTCGTGTATCTTCTCTTGTTCTTCAGGAAAGCGGACAAGGTACAACAAAGCCCAGTGAAGTGTTGCCGCGGTGGTCTCAATTCCTCCAACGAACACATCAATAAGGGTCCTTCGAATATGCTCTTCTTCTAGTAACTCCCTTGCTGTTGAATTATTCATTTGCAACTCGTTATTTGCTTTTATAAGTGCATCTGCATAGTCACGAATATTATCGGCGTCAAAAGTTGCTTTATGTTCGTTGTACTTGCGCATAAGAATCCCAGTTCTATCTTTGGCTGCCATTTTCAAGCGATCAACATTTTTCGATGGAAGCAACTTGAGAAAGGAACTAAACACGTTAGCAAAATTTCCAGCACCCATAGCTGCGAAAAGAATGTCATTAGCTTCCACGATTCTGAGAAACTCGGGGTCGTCAAGTTCGTAGCGAGAGCCATAAACTGCAGCACAAATCACGTTTAAAACAACAAGTTCAATCGCTCTTCGTGGATCTTGTGGCTTTTCAGAGCTCATACCTTCAAACACAGTCATTATCTGGTCTACTTCATAGGAAGCAGTTTGCTCGATGTTCCTCATAATTTGTTTCATTGCTTCCAGGGCCATCTTTCGTTGAAACTTCCACGCAGGTGTAAAATCACCAAAGCCGAAGCCAAAGCCGCCGTGATCTAGGTAAGCGCCGAATAAATTGTTTGGACGTCCAGCAAAATCGGCTGATTTCTTAATTAATGCCTCTTTGGCTACTTTGGCATCGTTGATAACAACCACCTTTTGACTGCCGAGATAAATCTGGAAGACGCCTCCGTATTTTTTCCCTAGCTCCGTCAAACTAAGATTCGGTTTTCTTCCCAGGTTGTGAATATTTCCGATCAGCGGCAAAGAAACTGGTCCCGGTAAGGCGGAACGTAATTTACATTTTCTTGTTGCTATTCCGCATATCAGAAATAAAACTAGAAATGCATACAGCACTTCAATTCCGTCCACCACAGACATAGTTCCTCTCGTTCTTACTGCGTGCTTTGTGATTGAAACAGGTTGTGCAACTTGTGTTTTTATAGCCAGGAGTGAGCTAAACTTGAAGAAACCACATGTCAACACAACAGTATTACCTAACCAAAAACCGTAACACAACTCTTGTCACATGCCAACGGTATGTCCGAATCAACCCTATTGTGTTTCTTCCGTACACGTGCACGTACAAAATTAAAAGAATATACTTTTTAAAAAGTAATAAAAGTTTGCATTGCTACATTCCATGAAACAGTTCTGAATAAAATGTCCTGCATTTTAGTCATACATCAGTGTTTTAGTTATCGTTTTTGTGGGTTTTCTCACTGGTATGTTATGCATCATAAACTTGCGTAACATTGTTTTTAAAGCCAGCAAAAAAATTCAAAGAATTGCCCGGCGGTACAAAGGTAACCGGAACATTTTCTCGTGCTCAATTGTTACGTCATCTCCAAGTGGAACATCGGTCCCAATGCGTTTGAAGATCTATGTGAGCCTAACTTCCGTCATCTAAAGTTCGGCTATTGTAGCTTTCAGTGAATGGGGTTTATTGGGGCTTGTTTATCTGAACTGTTGACTACCTATACACAAAATTACGGCAGGCAGAGCTGTCAGGGAGCTGTCAGTAGGTAGAGTGACAGTGCTGCAGGTGGCACGTGCCGAAACTGAGAGTCAATGACAACGCAAAAAATTTTAGAGTTAACTGAATTACCCTGCCTTCACGGGGAGTCCTGAAGAAACTCTTGTCGTTTTCACATAACGACAACATAAAATAACGGTCCTAAAACATGCTTGTGAGCCCAAAACTAAGAAAAACAACAAAAAGACGTGGAAACAAGCTTAAGATGTATCTATCACCCTGTAACGGGGTTATTAGAACAAACATTAGATATTTATCGATCCCCGTAAAAGGAATCACTCGCATTGGCAGAGACACCAGGGGTCGAACCATTATTTTGTAGTGAGACGCTCTAGCTTCTTCAGAGATGTTACATGCCTAAGCGTCAGAGATCGACTGTTCAATCTACTGCTCAACTACTGTCCGACTCCTGAACTGGAATATTTAGCTTACACTATATACTTTTGATGTGACACTTGTCCAGGTTTGAAAAAGACATAATAATCTAGGCCTGGCCAATACAATGTTCTTAGATGTTCTGTTGACATACACACATAACTAAACAACTAATCTCATAAGAGACCATCCCGACAACTATACAAGTGGGACGCGGAAATCTATGGAACTTTCTAGAATGTTCCAGACTCTCTTGTCTGTTCCTTTTGTGTCTCACTGAGCTACCAGACTTGTCTTAAAATGTACTTCATCTAATAAAGATCTAAATGCAAAATTAAGCACTTTGTGTCGTTACAGAACACACTCCCTTGAACAATTTTCGTTTAATGTTGCTTGTCGCACATTGTTGGTTTTTTGTCGCATCTTTTTTTAACAGTGTAAAATGTCGCTGTCATAATTTTCAAATTTTAAGCAGTTATTTGCTTTACTTATTTCTTTACAGCTCCAGTTTATCAATCTACGTCAAAAACAATCATATAAGCATGACGAAAAAAAATGTGTCTGTCTCATTAACGTGTTCTAAAAATTTTATGCTTGGAAAAAAATATCGTAAGAATTTGGTTACATACATTCCCGAATGTTTTGATACATAGTTGTACTGTTGCAAATTGTCGGCGCTTTGACAATTGGTTTTCTGTCGCCTCAATTTAATAACCGTGTCGCCTGTCACCAAAACCCCTTAGTCAGAGCCGCTTTCTTGATAAAATCGCAAATACTCGTTGTCCTTTCAAAGAAGACAACACAGAGTAGGCGACTTCAGGATCGCCTGGTGATATAATAATATATATATGTTTTCATTGTCAAGCATCCATTATATTTGTTCTGCGGGGCTGTCAAACCTTTCCTGAAAGCCTCTTTCCTTTATAAGTATAACGGGACGTAAAACCAAAAGCTTTGTTGGATAATAAAGAAGTTGAAAAAAAGTTGAATGAGAAGTATATTATAAAGTTGAAAAAAAAGTTAAATGAGAAGTATATTATATTATATTCTATTTCATCTCTTTTCTTACTTTTTTTACAAGATTTAATGTTTGCAGATAACAGAATTCATAAGCGAAAAGAGATAGGGCACTATAAAAGTAACTAATAGTGTACCCTTAAACTTTTACAGTAGTAGTAAATTTAAAAGTATTTTTAATGATGGAAAAAAGAGCTGGAGAGAGGGATATACATATAGGTATAGATATACATAGATATATAGTTACACCCCTCTCTCTTGCTTAAGATAAAGGATAAACTGATATACAAGATTGTTAAATATGCAAGTTAAATGAAATAACACTTAGAGTAGAGTGCTTGTTAATATTGAGAAAAGTAGAACTGTTTGAGGTGCTTTTTAAAAAGCTGTTTTGTTGGTTTGATCTAACTGATAACGGAATATTGTTCCAGAAGTATGAGCCAACAACGGTGGGACAGAATTGTTGTATATTCGTTCTGAATGGTTTCAATGAGCTTTGTTCGTTTGTAACACTACGAGTAGAGTAATTATGTTGGTCACCCACATAGGTTATATCGTATATGTTAGTTTTGCCGTTATGAAGATTTTCATAAAAAAACAAGTTTGTATGCAATTTGACAATATCTGTGAGTTTTAAGAGACTTAGGTCGATATAGTGAGGAGTTATGTGATCATGTAACGGGACGAATAACGCAAAAGAATAACGAGTAAAACTGGCAAACCGTCCGTCCTGACGAGGGGTTCGAGGACGGTTTGGCGAATTTACAACAAATAATAACTTAAAAATAAATTCTTAAACTTCTCTAAAAATCCCTTTAATCAAAACTCTTTTTAAAACTATCAGTCTTCAAGAATAAAAATAACAACTTTTGAAAGTTTAAAAAAACTGATCAACCAAAAAATCTAAAAATATTCAAGCTTCTTCTCCTTCGTTTCATCTGTGTCAAGTATGATAAGGATTTTGTAATTTCAAATCATGAACGGAGATATCGTAAGAAATATCAGACAAAGTCGCCACAAGTGTTTTTTTTGGTTTCCCAAGACTTCTGGGGCCGGTTGTTTGAAAGCCAATTAACTTTAACCCAGGATTAGCTCTTAACAAAACCTATCGGTTGTCATGGTAATTAACCCTGGATTAGGCTAATCGTCTTTTGAACAACTCGGCCCAGGACTTCAGCCTATCCACTGTTTCTCGGACGGAACTTTTGGTAAAATTTCAAAAAGGGGCATACACCAATGTCAATTGCTGGCAATGCTTGGCTTAGTGCATGAATAGTCCCCCCCCCCCCTTCATTCCTCCTCAGTAAGTTACAAGTTGGGCAGTTTTGAATTGATGCCATAGCCAAAAGTTCAGTTGCTGGTTTGCACGTGACGTCATGGCAGTCATGATGGTGGTCTTGAACAAAAGAATTTTGATTATTTCTTTTGTTTGGAGCACCAACATGGCCGCTTCGTCTTTTGTTTTTGGTGTCTCTAGGGAATGGTTACAACCCAAGAATATTAAGGTGTGTTGCCCTAAGCTCAAAACCCTGACCCTACCCGACATCTATGAAAGATTAAAATTAATGTATACCCTGGCTCAGACCTTTAATTGAAAAACCACATCCCATCTCACCCTAATGAAAACAGTACACATCAATGAAATCAGCTCACACTTCGTCGCATTGAACGTAGGAAGCACACAAGATGACATGAGTAGTTTTTTTATTGAATTTTATTTTGGTTTAGAGAAAAAATCAAGGCTTCGGAGATCCAGTACACTCTCTAAGTAAAACTACACCAATGTTGGTTGAGCTTTCCCCAGACATTCTATAGTGAATCTATACGAAATTAGAGTTTGGGCTACCTGTGACCAAACAAGCTATTTCATTGTTATATACATTCTTGATAATTAAAGAAAAACAATCACTGATGGATTGTTACCACATGGAAATTCCTGTCCTTTTGTGAGGCTTCCTGTTTCTTGATCAATAGTAAAAACACAAACAATATTCTTAAACTGATCAGCAGCCAGAATGTATTTTCCATCTTTAGAAATCACAAAGTGTCGGGGCCAGGTACCACCACTTTCAACTATCTGCTGCTGTGACAGACACTCTCCTGACTCTAATACCTTGAAGAGAATGAGTGCTCCATTGCCACGATTACTGATATAAAGGAACCCCTTTGGATGTATCAGAATCTCAGAGCCATACTGTCTTGTACCAACTGTCTTAAACGGCACATCATAAATGATATTGTGCAGCTTTGTTAGGCCCCCAGAAGTTTCATCAATACTGTAAGTTGTCACATGCATTACAAGCTCTGACAAAACAAATGCTTTTCTCCTTTTTTCATCAATAGCCAGGTGCCTGGGTCCACTTCCCCCCTCTACTGTTGTCTCTTTGGGAACAGCTCTTTTTAGTGTTGACGAAGAGACTTTGTAGTGGTATATCTTGTCACATCCTAAATCTACAACATAAACATAGTCCTTGAACAAGAATGTCCCATGGGGGTGGGGGTCTTCCTGCCTCTCCTTGTCCACCTGACTGCCGCCTTCATACTTCTCAAGGTAGACAGGTTTCTCCACGATTGCTCCGTCGGCTGAGTTGAGAGCAAGCACCTCAAAGCTTCCACCACCGTTGACTCCATAGTTACTAATGTAAAGGAATCCCCTTACACTGTCCAGGGCCACATGTGTTGAGTCAGCTCCACTTGTAGGGTACACCTGAAAAACCGCATATTTAACATCAATCCTTTTCTGAGAGAATGCAAAGGTCTGTCTGCAGGTGTTAGAGTAAAGGCAGCACTCTCTGTTCAGTTATTTTAGGACTGTGGGTGAAGCTCTGGCACTGGAAACTGAACCCACCTCCACCCTCTACTACTTGCCTATAAATGTAATCTATGTATAACTATTTTTTCTTTTTTCATGAGAACAGCATATAAAAATAGTATTTTTTTAAGGAATTCTGACACAAAGTCTGCTCAGGTGCATCCCCCCTGGCTAAATGCCTGCTCTGACTAAAACTTGGTTTTTCAAAATATAGGCATTTACTTGTGTGTCTTTAAACTTAATTGAAATAGGCACTATACAGTTTTCCATTCTTTCAGTAATTATAGGTGGGGTGCATGTGCACACTTTAATTGTCATTGATTAACATGGATGGTGGAAGCAAAATATCATTTGGGGGGGGGGGGGGGAAGGGCATGCACAATGGAAATTTCCTATTCAAAAATTGGTATTGTTAGCCAGAGAGCTATTGGAGGGGCCCATGCCCCCTTGCCCCTTGGTTCTGCTGCCCATGATTCACTTTTTAATGTCTTCACCCAGGGTCTCCTCCCAAAGTTTATGGTTAATAGCAGGTGCATTACTTCTAATTTAACTCAGCTTCTGTCTTAAACCCTTCTGATCCCCTTCTTAGGCTAGAAAATGCCAAATGATCATTTAGATCTTATTTTAAGTTACTCTCTTCCATTGTTTTGGTGTTATTTTGTATTTCCATTGCGTTTTGGTATTATTTTGCTTAAATGTCAACATATCTGCAATCCCAGCTAATGTGTGGTCATATAGTAGTCTGTGACAGTATTTCAGTAAGAAGTTGAGGTAATGACCAGAAGCCAAGTCATGGAACCCATGGGCGATAGAACTGCCACTCCCCCCCCCCGACAATTTGGTTAACATGCAACAGCAACTTTTGAATAGGAATCTCAGATTTTATAACGAATTGTTACAATTTCTGCACTGTGCTACCCCAATAATTTTTGCTTCCGCCACCCACGGAACCTGAACATTTCTCATATAGTACTAAACAGTACTACATTCCTAGCAACTCCTCATTAGGACTTATCCGGACGTATTATAACGTTCACGTGCACATGGCACTCCATCGACCAGTATTCCTGTTATTCATATTTAACCTAGTTACCTACCTCTTTCCTTTCAAGGATTCCATCCTTGCTAAACCTCCATCGCGAGACAGCACCAGTTTTTATCGGTTCCAACGAGCTTTCTGCAGCGCTCGGAATGTCTTTCACTTCGCGGTAGTTAGTAATTTCATGAACGCAATACAAGTTTCCTTTGTCTTCATCAAACGCGGAGAACGTCAAGTTCTTGTCCGAGTCTTGTTGTCTTACTGCGCCTGCTTGGCCCGTATTCGGGTCAAAATCGAACATAAAAAAGCCTTCCGAAAAGCCTGACACAAGGACTTTGGAAGAAGGTAACATTGCGGATGAAAGTTTAGCAAGCCTCACTGACAAATATATTAAACAACATGACCCGCCAAACGAAACGCTGCGGACTTCCCCATTTGCGGGAATGTGGGCTCAACTCCTCAAGTAAAATTTTAAAAAAGCTCAGATTTCATATTTTATGGTTTTAATGCAGGGTCGTAAAAAAGTCAATTACCAGTGTCTGGTAAATTTTAAAAATGCTGATTTTACGACCAGGATTAGCTGGTGACATTAAATTTTTAAATTGTTATGATTGATATCTGCATCAGCTGACAAGGACTGCACTGTGTATCCTGAACAACTTACGGAATTTATCTAGAATGCGATGGGTGTAATCAAGGTTAACGATGGGTGTGATTAAGGCTATATCTAGTTCTTGGTTCTTGGTTCTTGGTTTATTACTCCTAAAAATAGCAGTTACGCTAATACTAGGAGGTAACTAAGTACTAAATTAATATGAAACAACAACTAAACAAATAATAAATAAATAAGTAAATAAGATTTATAAATAATTAATATTAATTGGCGGTCTTATAGTAAATATAATGAATTTTAAACTGTCGCAAATACAACAAAAAAATTCAAGGCGCAGTTTTTAAACTATCCCATAGCTCATATAAGTAAATCTAGGGCAAAATAATTTTGCACTTAATCAGTGAGCGATTGTTAGCGGTTTTGTCGCACTCGCTAAATTCCTAAGGCTAAGGAACAATAAAAAGCTCCCTAGAGTAGGGAACGGTGAGAAAATTCACTTTCGATTTGAATTTATGATTACCAGATCGTCACTCAAGCAGGAAAAGACGTTCAGGAAAACTGTAAACGGACCAGACAGTAATGTGTAAAATATTAACGGCACCAACTCCAACAAAAATACGAAACTCTTTACATCAATGTTATCTGCAGTGGCTTGTAGTGTTTTTTTTTACAAAGCAATACAGATATAAACTTTAAAACTTAACTCCAAGTTTAATCAAAATTGCTGCTAAAACCGGAAACTTGAGACCAGACAAGACTTCCTTTAGCAGCTTTAGATGACAATGCAAATTCTATGCTGCGTCATGTTTGTTTACTGTGACAGCTAGTACACACGAATTTTGTTTTACTGGCGTTCCACAAATATATATATCCAGTGTTTTTGCTGGTTAACTGAAACTTTAATTCTAATACATATGCTTATGAACGTCAATTTTACTTTTTTCATAAAATTACGACCGAAAGAAGCCGGTAATTCTTCCGCTAACCGGGTTACGCAACAACCGCGAGCCAATCAGAAGAATGTTACAAGATTACATTCCGTATTTGTAGAATTAGTCAAACAACTGGGCTGCCAGGGTCGAACGTGCGGCGTATCATGTTTCGGTTGAAATCTTCATATATCTTCTAATTTTCGTCTTTTCTCTTTTAAATAAGAGACTAAGTAAGCTTTAGTGTGTTCGTTTTTATGGTACCCAGCTACAAACAAGGTTACGAGAATAAAGACAGCAAAGAAGCAGAGAGACGTGACTTTATATTTCATAACAGCTAGGCAGATTACGTCACAGCAGGTAATGACGCAATATGATGCGTGAACTTTGGTTTCGCAATAGTGGGATAAAAAGAGTCGTAGAACAGTAACACGTTTAGTTAAACCACAAAGAAGAATCTGAGAATATCTAACTTGTGAAAGAAACAGAATAAGAGAAGATATGGCCCCTCATCAACAACAACATCGCGGAAGTGAACTCAGTTCACAGTTTATGATAACAGAAGAAAAAGAATCACAGAAAGACAAACTCATTCGTAAAAGCAAGGAACAGCCGTTTATTCCCATCGGTAAGTTGGATCATATAAATTTAAAAGCACGTCACAAAATGTGAATCTTACTTTGAAACAGAACCTGAATGTCATTTAAAAGTTAACTTGGTACATGCTTATAGTTAACGCTAGTCGATACAGAAAAATTCAAAAGTTATTCAGTTGGCCCGGCTTTTTGTGGAGTACTGGCATTGCATCATTTTGTTTTCGTTTTCATAATTTGTCAAAAAAACGACACCTTATATATGTTGACTGTTTTCATTATTTTTTCCTTGTTTAATGATTTATTGGCATAAAATTGTCATTGTATAACACCTTCTGTTTCACCCTTTATTTCAAATTCAGTGTTATAATTATACAGTTTTACAGACCTGATTATATAATGATGAAAACACAGAATATATTTGTTAATTTAAAAAGATGATTAAAAAAGGGAAGGCAAAAGGACACATACAAAATATTTATTGTATAGAAGAATGTCTGATTAAAAGTTGAATTTGTTAAATTAGGTTTTTAGTTAGTTGGGTTATTAAGTCTTTTTTCTTTTTTTATACAAACTTGTAGGAATCACAGGTACAGTAGCTGCTTGTGTCTGGGGAGCAATCGCGTACAAGAACAGAGGACCAATGAGCACTAGCCGGTATTTAATGAGGTTAAGAGTTATTGCCCAGAGCTGTGTTGTAGGTTCAATTATGCTTGGAATAGGAGCTACGGCATTGCAAGACTCATATGCAAAAGAGAAAAAACACACAAGAACAACAAGGAACTGAACCAAAGTGTGGGCACATGCTGACATAACACCAAACTAAAGCAGACGCAAATGAGAGAAATACTTTGATGGAGCTTGACTTCATGTTTTGTGACGTATTGAATTTCTCACATAGAAACCAACAAAGCACAACTTCTTAAAATAAACAAATCATCAAAGAACTAAATGTACAAGATACAAAAAGCCATCAAGGAGGTTTCGGCTGGGTTAAAAGTTTTAAGACCAGAGATACTTATTTATTAACTAAAATTACTAGAGATTTTTTTTGTTTTAAAAGATTTTTCTCTGACTCACAGCAGTAAAAATGCTATAACAGAAATGTTTACAGGCTATTTATTTCTGACATCAAACATGCAGAAACCAAAAGCTTACTAGCTATAAATCTTTTGTATTATAAATCATCATTGTATTGTATTGTCACATAAAAATTGTATACTTTTCAATATAAAATAAATTATTTTTGCTGAACTTACTGAATTTGTTTTTTAGCCTCAGTTTTAAATGAGCTTAAAGCATGGGTGGCAGAACTGGGTGGTGGGGGAAGGGCACTGCCCCCCCTCCCCCCAATAATTTTTTTTATTTACAATAACTTTTGAATAGGAACTTCAGATTTTATAATGAAATGTTATAATTTTAATAGTGCCCTCCCCCCCCCATAAGTTTTTGCTTCTGTTGTCAATGCAAAGTTAGCAAGAATTGTTCAGTGAATTCTAATTTTCCCTTAAATTATGCGAAAAGAAATATGCCATCAAGTTATGCATTGGGGCTTTAATATAACAAGAGGGTGCTAAAAAATTGATTTGGCATCGCTTAATGTCTATTGGACATGGGGAGGGGGTTGTAAAGGATGCCAGTTCACAATAAGGAAAAATGTGGAAAAAAAAGAATGGAAAACCCTTCTATTCATTCAAGGAATTGGGGGGTGATACTCTCTATATTGGGATGGTAGGTATAATTATATCTTTTAGGGGCTAAAATTGCCAGTCCTGTATTTTTTAGGGGTTGTAAAAATAAACCGTTGTTAAACCAAGAGCCTGGTATATTTAGCTGTTGGACTGCTTTTGGTGTGTGTACTGATAAGAAACGTGTGTATTGATAAGAAATTTTGAAAGATATCCTTTGGAGAACGTTCTATTACGCGCGCGTTCAGCACAACACGAGCGGACGCTAGCTAGATTGGTAGTTTTTAGAGTAATTTTAAAACGGAAAAGTATTTTGCAGGGTGAAAAATTGTTATACCTCGGTATTTTGAGGGTGTTTGGGGGACTTTTCCGACGGTCATCCCTACCCTTTGACCCCGGAGTACCCCCTCCCCCGGGAATTGAATCAGTATGCTTGTTCAGCTGCAAAATTCAGGTCTATGAAGTCAGAGTCGGCGCCTGAGATGGCAGTTGTAATAAAAAAAATTGTTTCAAATTTGTATACTGCTTACTTTAAATTGTTTTAGCAAGTTTTAACATTCGTATAAAAAGGCCAAGACAATAAAAGACGTTAAGGAGAGGGGGGAAGTAAGTCCGTAACTTCAGTGGAATCGTCAAACGGTGCCAAATCAATTTTAGGACGCCCCCTTAAACGAAATGAAACATGAACAAACCTGTACTGACTTCAGCTTGTTTTTTGTGAGCAAAATTATCCCTTGAATCTTTTACAGGATTGGAATGAAGGATTACCACATCTGACTTAGTAGATTATGACATAAATATTTTGTGTTGAACTGATCGAGCTATCAAGTGCTTCATAACTTGTAACAGCCTGGGCTTCCTGTGGTGTGTGCGTACAGCGCAAGTCCATGTAAACAAGCTGTGACGTCACAAATATCATCTTTGGAAAGGACCGGCGTTCTCGAAATGGCGCCGCAAAAAGGAAGCGAGCTGAGCTCACAGTTTACAAAAGAAAACGAAATTGAATCACAAAAGGATAAACTTATCAGAAAGAGCAAGGAGCAGCCATTTATACCGATCGGTAAGTGGACAGTGTTTTGCATTATGTGTTACAAGTCGCTTTGATCGTTTTACTGAAACACCGTCATTTGCTTTGGCTACATTTTCTATTTTAAAAAAAATAATTTCTCAATTGAAAACGATTTGACGTTTGACATCCAGTCGAAAGTAGCCTTGCTATGTTACGCTAAATCATTTTCTTGCTGTAGATGTCTACCAATCAAACAATGAACTCTTCGTTTGTACTGCAAAGTACGACTCGTTTGTTCGTTTAGAATGTTCAAACCAACGGGCAACACATCGAGCCTGCTTCTCAATCGATAATTTTGTTATTTTTTAAGGACCGTGTGGTTTAAAGCAATCAGAAGGTCACGAGTTTTCATGTTTTCTTTGCTTTTCTGTCATCTAGCAGGAACAACTATTTTAAAAATTGTTTTAAATTGGTTTGCGACGTTTTTTAACTCGCGTTGTTTTGTATTAATACTTGCTTTATTTAATCATTATTGAACCCGAGGCATTTTAAGCTGAAAACCTGACCAACAGCACGATCTGCTAAACAATTTGCATTTACAAATAAGTGTCAAACATTTTTTTTTTGGATTCTTTCCAATTATCCTTAACGAACTCTTCTCTTGAGCCATGTTTGTTTTTACTCTGAAAGCGGTTTTGACTGTTATTTATATTTACGACACGCTCCCAGCTGTCACTCTAAAGAGAGGGGGAAGGGGGGGACTCTGTCTATGAAGCACTGGCTGCTTAACTATAAAAACCACCTAGACTTCTAAAATTAAAAGAGTACATCCTAGAGAAGCATCAATACGAATCAATCAACAATCAGTCTAAGTTTAATATTAATAAATCTTTTCACTACCAAAAGAAATGGAAAACACTAGTAGCTGACCAGTTGCTTTAGAATTTCCTAGACCTTTGCAATAAACTACCTTGTTGAATTCTTCAATATCCACAATAGTTAATCAATACAGCTGAAAAATACTTATAAATTTATAAAATATATTATTTTTTAATTTAGACATCAACTTTCCTATTTTTCCTTTTTCAACTTCTATCTGTAAATAGAAGATGAAAAAAAAGTTCAATTTGAATGTCAGATTTCAAGGCAATTAAGGGAGGGGGGTCTTAATAAATGAATACTTGGGTACTAATGATATAGAGTGTGATACACACAGGTTCTCAAAAAGAATGCTCCCCAAAGAACTCCTAAACCTTTTCCAGTTAAAGATGAGTTTCTATGTATAATAAATGTTTGAGTTTCTTCAATGTTGCTTAAGAAATCACCTCTGTAGCCAGGTACCATAAAATAAAGGCACATTGGTCTTAGCTCTTGATGCACCCCCTGCAGGGGCAAAGCTAGGGGTTCCTGGGGTACCCAAACCAGCTCCCTCC
>JAOBAT010039678.1:0-22800 GCA_026413305.1 Hydrozoanthus tunicans | reverse complement strand
AAAGGTGGCTACACGGTGAAATTCTGCCGTTGCGCGCAACGATTTCAAAGGTGGCTACACGGTGAAATTCTCCCGTTCCGCGCAACGATTTCAAAGGTGGCTACACGGTGAAATTCTCCCGTTGCGCGCAACGATTTCAAAGGTGGCTACACTGTGAAATTCTGCCGTTGCGTGCAACGATTTCAAAGATGGCTACACGGTGAAATTCTCCCGTTGCGCGCAACGATTTCATAGATGGCTACACGATGAAATGCTCCAGTTGTGCGCAACGTTGCAGGCATTGTTGCACCGTGTAGCCACAGCTGAAGCGTTTGCCGAGTACCTAAAGCCGTGGCTACACGGTGCAACATTGCAGGCAACGTTGCGCGCAACTGAAACCCTTTGTGTAGCCACTCGGTCAAACCGTTGCATGCCGCGTTGCAGGAGTAGGATCGGTTTCTACTTCACGCAACGTTGCGCGCAACGATTTCAAAGGTGGCTACACGGTGAAATTCTCCCGTTGCGCGCAACAATTTCAAAGGTGGCTACACGGTGAATTTCTCCCGTTGCGCGCAACGATTTTAAAGGTGGCTACACGGTGAAACTCTCCCGTTGCGCGAAACGATTTCAAAGGTGGCTACACGGTGAAATTCTCCCGTTGCCCGCAACGATTTCAAAGGTGACTACACGGTGAAATTCTCCTGTTGCGCGCAACAATTTCAAAGATGGCTACACGGTGAAATTCTCCATTTGTGCGCAACCTTGCAGGCATTGTTGCACCGTGTAGCTAGGCTGAAGTGTTTGTCGAGTACCTAAAGCCGTGGCTACACGGTGCAACATTGCATGCAACGTTGCGTGCAACTGAAAACCTTCGTGTAGCCACTCGGTGAAACCGTTGCATGCAACGTTGCAGGTGTAGGATCGGTTTCTACTTCGCGCAACGTTGTGTGCAACGATTTCAAAGGTGGATACACATTAAAGTTCTCCCGTGGCGTACAACGTTGCAGGCAATGTCATGCACACCGTTTAGCCACGGCTGAATTAGAGTTTGCTGAGCATCTAAAATTGCGGCCCCTTTGGATTTGGTCCCTGGCTGATCCCAGATTTGGACCAAGCACGACCTTTTTATTATTCTAATTCTCCCAACTTGAGCCCATACTTTTCATTGAATACGTTCGGGAGAATTTTACTTTTCATCTTAAGTGGTTTGCTTTCTCATTACAAAATGTCATTTTTTGTACTTATTATGGAAGGAGAATCTAGATGATAAAAATATCCCTTCCTTCTTGTGGAAGGCTTCATCAGAACGATAACAAGATAGAATACTAGCGGATAAAAGTGAACGAAACTAAGTTCGAAAACACCGAAACTAAATCCAAAAACACCTAAACAATTTTAATAGAGACGACTCTAACAAACTCAGTTTTACTTGGAAACAATTAAATAAGAAAAAACTTATCGCATGATTTATTGTGCTATTGTACTTTCCCTTTTAGCACACGAACAACAGTTTCTTCATTCTTTTATGAAATACTTAGGTTAATTTAGTTTCGTTTACTTTTATCCGCTAGTGTTTTATCTTGTTATCATTCTGGAGAAGCCTTCCACAAGAGAAAGCGGAGCGTAACTAAATGTATTTTTAAATTTCAACGCATGAAAACCGTAAAACTTTTTATAGATTTATCTTTCTATCGTGTTTTATCCACGCGAAAGCCTGAAGGTTAGAGAAGTTAGATGTTGATAACTGAGTGGGACTGAAGCGGAGTTAATCCAAACCGTCATCAAGTTTGTACCTGGATACATATTTGATAACCTATCACCTTGCACTAGGAAGATGAAAAGCGACGAAATAATTTTTGCGTATGCATGTCGTTTGTTATTACGTTTTACTTATTCTGTAAATAAAGTCATAAGTTTTGTTTATAATGCAGTCCACTTTTTGTTGAATTTCCTAGCGTTTTCCTTTTCTGTTCGTAGGAACGAGAGAGACTTAAAGTTATGTTTCCAAACGCGAAGTTTGATGACGAAGATTATCTAAAGAGACTTATGTCAAAAGACGGGAAAGGAAGTGATTTCGATGATACGGTGCCGTCTACGCTAAATCGATATAAAAATAGACATGGATCTTCAGGCAGGTTTGAGGAAACTGCCGAAATGTTTGTCGACAACAACGAAAACACATGACCAACCATAATGTTTGGATGGTTTATTTGCGCTTGCATGGTGTTTAAGCTAAGCCCGGTCAACTTGGTGTTGAATTTCATTTTATCTTATAGAATTGTATATTTTCCTTAATAACAAGGAATCCTACAAACCCTTTGGCTAATTTATACACAAAGATAGCCATGTAGAAAAGAGACATTATCCGGCCATAAAGTGACGACTGAGAGATCGCCGTAACAAGGAGATGGACATGAACAGGACATATTCTTTGATACGGATATCAACCCGAAAGTAGCTCTGAACTGGATCCAAGAAGGAAGGCGCCGAATGACGACCTGAAGAAACATGGCGGAGAACAGCAATCAAAGAAAGAGAGAAGATGGGGTAATTTCTCCAGTCATCAGTTGTTCGAAAAATGAGGCTAAACAATCGTTCAATAATAGGACAGTAAAACTCCAACTGGGGGTTCGGCAAATTTGACGAATTACTCTATTGTTATCAGAAGTTTAATTAAAAAGTACTTTATCCAATTAACCAGTTTCTTTGAGCAGTTAATAGTTTAATCCCATATGGCTTTGTCACGTACGCGATTTCAAAGTGCTTGCAATGTCTGAACATGCATAGTCGAAATTGCGCACTCTTTTTTATAAGAACATTTTTTGTAAAAACACGAGGCTGAAAAAAGCCTAAAATCTAACTGAGAATACTCTAAAAACACACGGAGGCTGTGGAAAGGCGAAGACTTAACTTTTAGATGAATTTCGTGGGAACATCATGCACTTTAGTGAATGTTGTGTTCTAAACTTTTTTATTTGTTACTATACTTCGATTTTTCTTGCCGGCTATTAGCGGCAATTTTGTAAAGCATAGTTGTACCTCGGCCTGTAGGCCTGTATACGATAGGACAATAACAGCTGCACGCCTATTACTAACAATTATGTTTAAGAATAATTTAAAGACATATTCATGTTTAAGAACATTCAGCCTCACCTTAAAAATAAAACGTTCTTTTATATATAGAAGAAAAGATTTTATTGAACCAATAGTTTGTTGGAGTTGAAAATTTGTAAATTAATAAGGAGAAAATGTCGTTGTTGACGTCATAAGAATTGAAAATCCAGCACAAACTTTCAAGTAAATTTGGCCGAGTCTTGTCAGTTCTTAATTTTTTGGCGATTTGAGCCGCTAATTGATCTTAAAGTATAAGTCTTTTCTCCGTATCTGTGGTTTAAATCGAATAAAAGCTCAACCTAAAGTACTGCAATACAAATTGTCTACGAACTAACTTAAAAGCGAGGCAAGTATTCGTGTATAGCGTTAAATATGAAGCGGTGTATGATTAAAAGCCGAGAAACTGCGAATCATTTCTATATTGCTAAGTTAAAGATCGAAGCTTGTTCTTATTTTTTAGCCAATCTGAGCTTCGTTCTTATTAAGATTTTTATGTAAAAATCATTAACTTGCACTTAGTTTGACATTTCTTGAAGATTTATTTGCTTCACTTAAGGTGCAATTTTGAAAGATGAGCTTAATTTATATTGACCATTTCAAAAAAGTTTGCTATCTGTTCATTTACCCACAGTTCTTAGCGCATGTAAAACCTAAAACGCACAAAGAGAATCTGTAAACTTCAAATTTATAGTTCAAAGTGTTGTTACTACAAGGAAGTGTCTCACAAACTTTGGTTTACTCCGAGAATAGTCAACAAAAAACTGATAAGTATTTGAACTTCATTTTCCAGTCATCAATCGTTCGGGAAATGATTTATATGACCGTAAAACTCCAATTGGGGCCTTTCAGTCTCAAAGTTAATTGCTATTGTTATCAGAAGTTAAAATCCAATTAAAAAGTTTCTTTGAGCAGTTAATACTTTAATGTCACGTACGCTATTTCAAAATGCTTGAAAAGTCTGGACATGCATAGTCGAAATTGCACACTCTTTTTTTATAAGAACATTTTTTGTAAAAACACGAGGCTGAAAAAGTTGTTATTGTTATCAGAAGTTTAATTAAAAAGCACTTCATCCAATTACGAGGCTGAAAAATGTCTAAGATTTAACTGAGGACCTTCTAAGAACATACTGAGGCGGAAGAAAAGCGAAGAACTAACTTTCGGTTTGGACACTGCATAAGATCTGCTCTCGGCAACTCATCGGTGGAACATCGTGCACCTTTAGTGAGTGTTGTGTTTTAAACCTTTTTGTTTATTACTATACTTCGATTTTTCCTGCCGACCATAGCGGCCAGTTCAATAAAGCATATTTGTGCCTCAGTCTGTAGGCTTGTACGGATGGATAATAACAACTGTTCTATGAATTATGTTTAAGAATATTTTAAAGACATTTGAGGAAGAAATTCTTAAAAAATTCTCACCTCAAAAACAAAACGTTCCTATATATATAAACAATTGTATTAAACCCATAGTTTGTTGGAGTTGAAAGTCTGTAAATTAAGGAGAAAATGTCGTTACAAGGGCTCTTGCTCTTGGTTCTTTGAACTTAAAGTATTCGTTTCAAGTGGTGATAAAATACACTTGAACTTGGCCGGTTTGACGTGTTTTGTAAAGTTTGCATAATACAGATATGGCTTATTGCTTTAAGTGTGTAAACAAACGGGTCAAGGCAAAGATCAGATTAAAGTTCTCGTGAACATTTTCGGTGACTTAACACTCCGAACATGTAATATTTAAAACTAAATTTTTGCTCACCTTGTTTAGCTATTTCCGTAGTTGGTTCGCGTGATTATAGCGTTACGACCCGAACTATATTGCTGCGTGTATTTTCGGAGCCACGGTAAGAAAGCTAAATAAGGCGGCGGCTCTTCAGACAAGCAGGTGAAGTCATCCACGAAATAAATCTTGTCAAATGTCACATTGAGATGAAATAAAATGTTGTTAAAAGGTGTTAAGGATTTTATCACGTTAGTCGTTGAAGTAAGAGGAACTAGTGAAGTCTTCGACTTTAGGCGGCGTAAAACTCGAGAGACGGGAAACGACCGGAGGCTAAAAGTTGTCATTGCCGCTGCGAGTGTTTTTTTGAAGGACAAAGTGCAGTGCAAAAGAAGACCGCCGGTATAAAAGCTACGCAAAGGCATGTATAATTTTTAAAACGGATTTTACTGAAACCAGCAAAATTAGTTGTGAAACTTGCTTTTCTTTGCAATTATTTTCAGTTTTGGACTGCATCCGTAACTAATATTTTGTTGCAGATCTACAGGAAGCGTTCATTCCATGATCGATTGGTGCGGCAGTAAACCCGCATGTTGATTACATGTATGTTATTGCTGTTACGAAACGCCAGGTTCACAGGTGAAGCGCGGGTGACGCGAAAAGCATCAACCATATCGTGCTTCTGTTTGGTATTTGTTGGTAACGACAACTCGTTTGAAACTCGTGTTTCTCCTTTTTTTTATAAGAATACACTTTATGGTAATATTGAGACTGAAACTGCCGGCCAAATGGTAAGAATATTTCAAGGAAGTTGGTGAGGCTCCGATTTTGTTAATAAGAATATGAGTATTTTCGCATGTTTGAATGAACAAAATCACTTTATGGATTCATCATGTATTGTGATTGCACTCTAATCCCAAAGGGATTGTGCCAGCTATACATGAATACATGATGTAACCCGGCGAAGAAACTGAATGGTGCGGTGTAAGGTTTGCACTACTGTTGTAGTCTTATGGATTGAGTCGGAAAAATGAAACAGTGCTGCAAAACCGTTGAGTCGATAAAAAGCGAATTTGGCCGGCTCACTTGGATGCTAGTCACATGTCCAAGAGATTTATGTGCATGACTAAAAATTCAACACTTTTTCAGATTAATGTGACTTAAGACCCAGCACTTTTTCAGACAGTGTCAATAATTTGTTTGTTGTGCCCAAAATACAAAAGAACTTGTATGTGCTTTGAAATTCCTTTATGGATCGCAAGGGGGTACAAATTGTTCTTCAATGAGAAAATCACCAAAAGCTTATTAGATAATGTGTTTATTTGGTCCTCTGTTGCCATGGAAACAAATTAATTGATCCAGGTGATAAGGCTGGGAAAATTCCAAGCTGATTACCAAATGTCTCCGCGGTTGAAGTTTTTAATTGGTGGGAGGGGATTTCCACCTCGTATGGAGCAGATAACTTGGCCGCCCGTATATTTTATAATCCACAACAATATCAAGAGTGTAATAAGGATAAAAAAGTAATGATACTAGTATTTAACAATTATCGCACTTGCTACGAGATGGTAAATAGCAGAGGTACATAGCACCGAGTTGGCTATAAATAATCTCATATCCAACAGCACGAAAGGAATAACTGTTTTATTAAATTTCTTTAGTTTTCCAAACCTATCGATGCTTGAAATGGCAGCTAAAAACCTATTGGAATTATATTTCAGCTTTGTAACATTACGTAATCAGTTTCCAGTGCAGTATATGAGTTGATCGCTGAGACTGAGCGAACCAATCAGAGCGCTAGAAACGCAAAGCTCGAGATTGAAAATGTAATAATGATCGATATTAAGCATTGTTTATTTAAAAGCTACGATAACTCGAAGATTCGGTTGGAACTATTTTTTTTTTTGCAATTTACATTTTAGGTTATCGTGAATAACGAGCTTGTGAACTGAGAACCATGCTGTAGACTAATTTATTGAGAATACTTGTTTTGTGGTTGAGATAAAAAGTTAAGGTTGTACAAGGGTCTTAAGTCTCTCAAAAAAATAACTGAAGAATTTTACATTGACACGCGTCTAATGCAGTGCCGTGCCCTCAAATAGACTGTATGGTAATATTTTAAACGTAGAAATAAAAAAAGCTAAAGAAGTAGTCATTTATATATACCATTTTCGTTACCGTGTTCATGACGCCCAAAGCTTTGGCCATCGTTTTCCAGCCAACATTGTTCCGCTTCTGATTTACTATATTGACCGGTGAATCGTTATCTGCCTTCAGCAGAGCGTCGTGAAACAGAAAAAGTACTTCTGCCAGGCCTTTTAAACGAACTTAAGGATCAAGACAAAAAATTGAAATCAACCTATTTTCCGACCCCCAGGACATTTTCGCCATGAATATATCGCTTTCTGCATGGCACCACAATTGCTGCCCTTTTGGGATGTTTAAGACTCAAACCATTCACACATTTATAGCCACTAACGGCGAGAGTTCCATGAGTCATAATTTAGGATTAGTTCAGTTTTGCAATTTATTCAATATTATACACTTGAAAGTTTAAAACGAAATATCAGTAGTAGGATGTGCCGCTGAACAAAATAATATTTGAGTTGTCAGGCAGATCTTCAACACAAAACTTTGTAACAGGTATCATCAATCGTATAGTGTTAAAATTTAAATCATGCCGTTTCAACAAATGTTGGAATTTCCAGTCTTATACAAAAACCGTTTTAGAGCAATGAACATGAGTGGCCCATCTAGCAATTCAAAACACGGAAGATAAATAACAGTTGACTTTCGAGTTCCTTTCAATCTTTTCCATTTGGCATTTTTGTAAAAAATCCAGATCGATGGCTTTGTTAATTTTGGTTGTTTTCGATGCATTTAACAAATTAAATTTTGCTATCAACAAACGCACTTGAAGTTAAATCGAGTCTGCTCACACACCCCCTATAAACCGCCTCGTCACCTTCAATCTTGCATCGAAATGGAATAACATTTTTGTTAATTTATCTCTATCAAGCAGGAAGATTATTTTAGATTAAGAAAACATCTCGTTAGAGGCATGTTTTCCTTTTTCAAAAAAACGTGGAAAGTGAGTCGGCTAAACGGTGATTAGCCATAAATGGTCAAAATGTATTTTTCATTCTGACTTGTGTCAACTTTAGTTTTACACTTAATTTATCATATTGAAACAGTTGTTCTAGCTTGGGCAAACATAATTATCTCGTTTAAAAGTGTTTAAAAACTTCACGTCCTTAAAACAGTTTGTTTCTCTTTCTACAAGATAAGTCAACACAGTATAGGTTCGGAACTAAACGATACTTTCGAAACCCAGTCGAATGGAAAGTGGCAGTTTTGAAGATCTTGAACACCAGCCTATGTCTTCCGCGACGCTATTGAGTTGTAATCAGCCATAATTTTACAAACTTCCACAACCTAACATTCCATAGATAGAAAATATTTAATTTGGGACGCAATCAGTCAAGTTTATCTGGTTAGTGCCCTGACTCGTCTCTTTGACAGGGTCGGAATTGAAAGAATGTTCTTATAGATACTTCGTCGAGTTATTTATTCTTGAGAATCTAAAATGAATTCCTTTTTTTAATGAACTTAATTTCTTCTTTACTGCAAGGGACGTGACTTTCCTTTAAATAAAGAAAACATAAACACATATACTTACAGGGTTGATAAAGATTTGAGAGAATGTTGATTTTGTATCAGATACCCGGATGTTACCGTGAGTTGCTATTGGTTGGAAAACTAACAAAATTTAATTGACGTCACGCACCGGAATACTCCTTTATAACTTCTTCCAAAGCAGAGCGCCATGCAGTATTTCCGAAGTCCGAGCAAGCAAGTGCACCAATAGAGTTTGCTGGTAGGTATACCGGGTAAATCTGAGTGCACGATAAGGTTTCCGCATTAAAAAGTAGCGATGTAGTTCGAGAGTATTCTCTTCAATGCTTTCTATCCTATCATTAGTTTGTATAGTAGGATTCAAAAGTAAATTCAGGGAGTAAACAAAAACGTTTAAGACTAGTTAAACTACAGTATGACTCAGGTAAGGTTTAGGAGACGTTTTAGATATATAGTTTGTCTAAATTGAAAGTTGCCTAATTCTAGATGTATTTTAAATCACTGATAGTAGTGTTGAACCCGCTAGGCAAGAAATGGTAGTTGAGATTTCTTAGGTTCTAATCAAGACAAGATACTGAAACACAGAAACTGTATAGCAAAGACCTGTGCTGGTATGCCCTGTCATAAAAATGTTATGCTGCATGTTTTGAGAAAAGAACTTAATTGAAATACTTTAAAACAACTTGTTACAGAAAAAGTTTCCAGTACAGAGCTTGTCTCGTAAATGTTGCTCAGGGTTTTTTTGTAATGTGTGCGTTGTGCGCGTACGCGTGTTAAGTAAAACTATGTTGAACGGCGAAGAAGAAGCATCTAGTCGTCCTAAGTTTTTTGCTCATTTACTTTCAAGTTTTCCTGCGGCCTTCGGCTAAAGCAGTATTCCTTCCGTGGTAAATGCTGATAGAAAAGATACATTGTCTCTGTTACAGGAGAGCTAGGTTAGGTATTGATTTTTATTTTAAGTCCAGTTTTTTCGTTTCACTTTCGCCTGTGTTACACTTAAAATTTTTTGCCTTCAACTGTTGCCTCTTTTTACTCTGCAGTAATTAAATTTAAAGCGAGTGTTTTGCATTATTTTGGTGCGCACTATTAACTAGGCATGACGGCTTATAACTAAAATCGATATGGTTTGAGCAACAAGCACATTAAACCATTAAACTAGTCAGCAATACAGAATAGAAAGAGAAATTAAGAACTCTGTCAGACATCGACAGAAAAAGTTTATTGTCAATTTTTTTCTGTTTCAAATTATTTTTCAGTTTCCTCTAATTTGTGTGTTGCAACGCCGGTGTCACGTTTTATTTTGGCCGTATTATTTTTATTCTCTCCTGCAACACAGCTAAAAGCAATAGATTCTCCTAACACATGCTAATGCAACAATGCTACCTGCCCCTGCAGCGGAGATTTGAGATTTTCCAATCCATTGAGTATTGTTCAACAAGACGAAACACGCGTAGTTTAAAGGCAATCCAAGTTAACAATTTTTTGATTCAGGAATTTTCCTACACACAGTGATACTTAGATGTTTTTCTAATCCGATTATTTGTAGTCAGACAACTTTGAAGATAATTATGTAAGATTGTACAAGGCGGAAGGATAAGTGTGTTCATCTTTGTAGTACAGGATATTTATATAAACCTATTAAAATCCTTAGCAACTGATGTTGTAGTCAGCTTTCCTGGTTCATCGAAAAACTGCATGACACATCCTTCACTTATCTCAAACCGCGCAGTTGATTTTTGATCGTTAGTTTCGTTTATTTTTATTTGTTAACGAGCAATCTGGCCCCCAAAGAATCTTTTGAGCAGCTTTCGAAGAGATAAGAGTTTTCCGGTCGACGTCCTATTACGTGAACATTACGTCAGTGGGATTCCCCTTCCTCAAATGGAAACACTCTAGTTCTCAATCGTGCTATTTCGAGTATTATTACCTGACTAAAGGATGTTGGAATTAACTCAATGTACGCACTCCTTTAGCCATGCTTGAGATGGGTCATGTGATCATCGAGGTTCCTTGTTGATAATGAAAGGTTTATGTCAGGATTTCAAAAAAATAACAACTTTGAGAGTTTTTCAGTGAGCTCACAAAAACTGCTTTAGTTTCTTTTACACGCGCAACTATTTACAGTAGTTTTGTAGAGCTCAACTTAGTTTTGTCCAAATCAATGTGTCTGCTGTAACTATTATACTGATGATGATATTCGTACCTGCGTGTTCCTATTATAAGTCATTCGATATTCTATTCGAGAGCTTTGGCCAATATAGCTTTCCTTGCAGCGTGGAAAGAGCTGTGATGTAAGATTTAAAAAACAATGCCAATCTTGTATTTTTATCATACGATCTTGTTCTGCACGACCAATTTTTCCCAGAAATCAGCCCTCGGGTTACGAACATAAAAAGCTCCAGTGATTGACGCGCCATGATGTAGCTTTGTATTGTCTAAATGCGGTGTGACGACACCCGTCAAGTTTTACAGCGTTCATTTCTGGTAGTTGTTGAGAATTGATTGTACCTTCTGAAACCTTACTTTTTTAGTTGCCGCATCATCAATATCAAATTTGTATTCGAGTTTGAGGTTTCAGTACTGTTAAACAGATAATTTATGTTGGGCATACTGAAAAGTTGCTCTTGAAAACAAATCCGCCCTTTTACAAATGAGCTGCAATACTATGTTGACTCAGAACACATTTTGTATTATCAGAACCGTGTTAAACTTTGCGCTTCTTATTTGACTAAACTGAATCGTGCAGTAAATAATGTTCTTTTTGGTGCAAGTTTTCTTGTAGCCTTTGTCATTGGTTTGCTAACTAAACAAAGCGGCAACTGTTAATTAAACCTAACTTTGTCAAGAGCTGAAAGCAAAAGTCGTATGTGAACAGTGTTTTATTCAAATGGCGATTTTTTTATTTCCGCATTGATTTGGTGAATCTGTAGCTATGTATACCAACAGAAGGTTCGGGTTAACTAGCGTATAGAAGCCGTACACCATATATAAGGAAATACTTGACACTCACTGAACGAAAATGTTTACAGGGATAAAAACGACAGGAAAACAAACTAACACAACAAAAAATGCGAATACGTTTAAAAGGACCACTAAAAATTTTTTTGAAGCAAGAGGTTGCAGACGATATTGAAATCTTCCAATTTCTGTTGTGTAAAGAGGAATCAATTTACTGAAATGGTTCTAAGTTAGATAGAAAGATAAACTTCATTATATAAGTAATTTAAGAAAAGCTGTGTAATGGGGTTTCTAAAGGGGTTTCGTGTAGTTTATGAAGTGGATGTTGCGACTCCAAGTCCCGAAAGAACTTTAAAACATTGAAAAGCTTTAATTTTTCTTGATAAACAGTAAAAAAACTATCTGGTCTATGAAATTCGGCACCAGTAATTCAGTACAGTTAGCAAAAATAGATTTGCACTGATCATTTGTGGGATTGAAAAGTTTTCAAAGCTTAACCCAGAAAAACTGCCATAGAGTTGGCCCGTGTAGTTCATAAAAAATGAATTAAGACAACTTGATTTAATTTTTCTTTCATTAGTCTTTATGTTATGCCGTGAGACCTCGCAGCCTTTTTCCAGGGTCGCATTGAGGCAGAATAAGGCTCGAATTTTCCTCGCTTTTATGCGGAAATAAACTGATTAAACTCGTGACTTCAACGATTTTGAAGAAACTTCAAAAAACATTCGTCCTCTGGAGAGTAGAAATGTGTAACAGAAAAAAAAAACCAAGAGAGTTCTCGTCACGCTTTTCAACACAAAAACTTTTATTGTTAAAGGACATGTTCTTTAATATAAACGTCTTCACTTGGTAGCGATTCCGGCAGTAGCCTTATTGCGTAAGGATAGTGCAAAACGTAATTTGAATGGTTGAGCACTACTAACAACACAGTCAATGCAGAGTGAGAGAAGTTCTATAGCTTCTTAAACGAAAGATATTTGAACTTTCGTACGTACTCCCTAGCGTGTGTATATATTGGGTTGTGGTTTAATTTATGTTATCTATCTTCTCTCACGCAAGATTATGGATTTCAAACTGCAACTCAATACTTAATGATTAATCTTTGAAGTAGGAGGTTTCATTTTGATTCAGTTTTAATTTGGATTGCGAGTTCTCGCAGCTTATGAAACGCGTTCTAGGGATTTCAAAGTTAGATGTATCTTCGTGTATCGGTTCACTTGTCGTTACCACGTATACGTTTTGATCGCATTCAACTACTTCGTGCTGGTGAACAGCGATGTTTACTGCATGGTTACTGCTAGTTTAACAACTGAAAAAAGGGGATAACAAGGAAAAAATATGCATCAGAATACAAGAACACCAAGAAAGCGAAACAACTTTTATTGTCGTTATTTGTTTTGTGGTTTCCACCACATGTCTGTGCATACTTTCTCGCACGCAGCTATTAGATATCAACATTCTTTCTGTTCATTTATTGTTTCGTTTTCAACTATCTCTTGTTGAGGATGTGTTGGTAAAAGACAAAACCTTTTCTAAGGAGAGTAATAAAAAGGTAAGCAAAGTATTGGGTGCATAGTCACAACCCGAATGCGCTGAATTTATCGATACAGGATGATCGATATAGAAAAAGATTTTAAATTTCTCTATATAAGCTCGGCAAACGAAAATCACTGAGAAAAGAAATTGAATTGTATTGTATTGGTCGTTATTTTCACTGATTTGTTTTTCCAACGGAAAAATTTGACATACAACTGAAAGCTTTTTAGGGTCTTGAGTGCGTGTTTAAACTGAAGTATTGTTCAACAGTATCTGAAGAATAGTTGGTTTTCTGTCTCTTACCGCACTAAAAATGGCGTGCGTTTCTTTCACAACAATATCTTTCTACCGGCTCTATGTTATAAAACAATTCACACAATATTGAAGCTCTGTGTTAAAGAGACTAGAATTTAGTTACTTCAATTACCTGTCTCTGTTTTATTAATAAAATCAGTTCTGAAAAATGGTTTTATAATATGGCTTTAAGGAAATCGAAGCTCCTTTGCTAATCAAGTCTTTTGGTCTAAAATTAAGTTAATGGGTTAGGCCACAACTTCTGAAAATTAACATCCTGTTTACGCTCACCCTTTAAACTCCCATGGGGCTATACGTCAAAAAGCTAAATTTATCACTCGGAAGCTTAATGAGAGGCCAGACCCATTCGTATTCAGCAGCCAATCACGGCAGTCCGTCAAAAGACTCGGGGGAAAGCCCAATCTCAAAGTGACTTTTATATTATGTAGTACACATTTTAAACGCAGCAGTCGTTCCCGAACGTGAAAGCGCAAAGGGTCGAAAAGGGAAAACGCTAAAACCGAAGATACTTTCTCCTACCTCTAACTGCTTGATTTTCTCTGCAGTGTTGGCCGAGCATCTTTGAGATTGACAAGACAATGATCAAAACCAACCTTAAGCATTATGCAGTGGAGTGCCAACAGAGGAAGAGACTGCGCGAATGGCTGATCGACATGATTGATAGTAATACTGTGCACGGTCTGCGCTGGCTGGACAAAGATCACAAAACCTTCAGAATTACCTGGAAGCATGCTGGCAAACCAGACTTCGAGCTGGAGAAAGATGCAGTTCTGTTTCGTGAGTGGGCCAAGCACACGGGAAAGTACAAACCCGGCGAGCAGCCTGACCCATCCACATGGAAGACGCGTTTCAGATGCGCATTGCACAAAATGCCGGATGTTGAAGAAGTAAAGATTCCCCACAGCCTTGACCACCCCACAGAACCCTACAGAGTCTTCAAAATGCTTCCTAAATCAAAAGGTAGGAAATGGTATCGGAAAGTGTCAGTACGAAAGCAATCATCTTTATAATGATTGTTGTTTTTCGTCGCGGTATTTCCGTTTTCTAATCTCGCCTGTCGTCAATGTCAGTCCTCACAGAAGATTACATCATTGAAATATTCCCCGATTACATAAAATAGAAATTATTGACTTGTGAAGTCGTAATTTGCATTTTGTGTGGATTTGACGGCAGCTGCTTTCTGACTCTTAAGTGGTCAGTGTGATCGCTTAATGTTTCTGGAGCAACTTGTTTTAATTCAAAAGCTAATTTCAAAATACAACTTTTCATTAGCAAGTTTCTGAAAAACTAAGTCACAGAACCTTAACAACTTATCAAACTTGCCGGCGTGTTTCTGTGCTACGAGAATGCTTAGCTTCTCAATCAAGCGAAACCAGATTTCTCAGAGTTGGATTCACAGCTGACACGCGGGTCGAAAAACTCACTTCCCGTACAAGTTTTTCACGGGTAAATTGGCCCAGACTTGTTTGTAGCTTTGTCAATTTAAAGCTTTGAAAATTTTGAGCAGATTTGTACAGATTGTACAGATTTTGAAGCAACATCAACAACGAAAAACTCGAAAGAAAGCTTAGAAAGAATTCTATTTAAAACTTTATGTCACTAATTACTATTACACATCGCCGGACTACCCGGAAGTATTTCGAAGTCTTACCTCGAAGAAATTTATTTCATTATGCCTTAGTGACTTGTTATTTCCGTTCTCTACAAATACAACACAGCAGCATTTTTATCAAGGTTCTGTAAAAAAAACACGGATTAGCTTTAAACGGGACGTGAAGCGGAAGTCTGAAGTCAAACAATGCCTTCAGGTTTACTTGTTTTAGCGCAACTAAAACACCAAATCTCATTTGAATTATTTTAACCGCGAAGCTTTTTAATATTCCGTTCACAATAAATCACCTACTGTGATTTCACCTTGAAATGTTTCCGAATTTATTTCAATGTTCGAGAAATTTTATTATACACAACAGGTCCCGGGGACTCCCCATTTGTTATATTACAGGTTGAATAACGTCATCCGCTTGCTATGTGTTATATCGGAATATCTAATCCTCAACATACAAGTGTTCATACTCGTATTGCGGAAAAAGCGTTTCAGATTGTTTCAGCAGAAATATCCTCATGAAATTCTAAAAGGGATTTGGCTAAAATCCAAGATCTTTTAATACTGAATTTTGCCAAACTTGGGCACAATTGGCACAGCCGTTCTGAGAGCACTACAAAGTGCATTTGAGTCGGGGTTACAACCATATACAGCTACACATTTTGTATGATGTATTTATTGAATTCACATTTAAATACTTAACACCGCCTAATGAATTTCAAACTAGTTATAGTTTGTTTGCAAAATAAATAAGTTCAAATACACTGTAATCAAAATTCCGGCTAAAATGAAAATTACATTCCTTTTTGTCTTGCCGCCAGTACCCGTGTGAGTCCGCCGGATTTTTAGACGAGAGTGCATTAATTGAATAAAAAAAACAATTACCTCGCTCGCATTGTAAACTCAGCTTTGGATGAAAATACCGAAACTGAATTCCATAAGTTATGGTGCTTCTTCTTGAGAGAAACTATCGACTATTTCATGCAAGGCAACTAGCATCTTTCCTTTTTGTAAATATTCATGAGATTCGTTTTGAAATAAAGTATTGTTGTTGTTGTTGGCTCTTTGTACGGCCTGTGACTCTGATAAAATCGACAGAAAACATTTCGCAGTTTGTACTTATGAATAAAACACATACACAAGAAGTTATTCAGTTTTGTTTGATCTCAATAGCATGCACAGAATGTTTCATATACTTTACAAGCTCTCACTATGTATTATCATAGTAGAGTACTTTGATGTAATCTTTTAGGTTACCGATGGCATGTTTTGACAAAAAAGTAACTTATGATATCATATTTATAGGCAAAGACCGTTCAGATCAGTTCAGGGTGAATGTTTTTCAAAGATAACTGATATTGTATTTTATTTTGTTTGATAATAGTTTCTTATCATATGCTTTGCCATCAATGTTTAGGCTCCCAATCACCAAAGAGGAACTCGACTTCGCCCAAGCCAGGATCTCCTAAATTAACCAATGGACGCATCCAGAGGGGAGGGGTAGAGGTGAGTTATGTCAAAGTGCGAGCACCCTTATATCCTTTTTCCGTAATCATAAGTCTTCTTGTTTCCGTTGTCTAGCTCTTGCTGATTTGACTTCTCTTTAACAGTTTCGGCTCAGTCTCAGAGCCCTCTTTAGTTACGACTTGCACGTAATCATAATATTTGTCGGTCTTTGGGGGAAGTTGTAATGTTCATGAGTTCAACAGACCGAGCTAGATACTTGGTTGTTTAATTTGCCAAGCTAACTACTCGAGTTTCTATTTTCATTTCTTGAGGAAACGAAAAATTGACCATCATCGACACATTAGATGAACACCATTCATATTTTGTATAACACTACATAAACAATTTCGCAAAGGAATCAATTCAGTAGGGAAGCTTCATTGCTTTATGTTGCATGGGCTCCTTGAATTGAGTATTTTAGTTTCTTAAGTACGTGCACAAAATCTAAAGACGCAGGAAAACTTGACCAAAACACTTACGTTTCTTTTAGGACTTTGAACTTCATTGACACACCCGCTTTTTTAAAAAGGACCAGAAAATTGGGTCGAGACTCGATGTTCTTAATTTACCAGCGATTGTTCTTGTTTCTGTATGTGGTTTAAAACGAATAGGACTAAGCTCAATGTATTGCAATACACGTAAGAAATTAACTTCAGGGTAAATGTATGTGTACAACGTATAATTTGACAATGATTAAAAGAGAAAAACTGCGAATCAGTTTCGTGTGTTGTAAATATCGAAGCTTAGTAAAGTTTTAAGAAGTATTAGCTATCGAGCACGAACCTCAGATTAAAATGGTTCTTAAATTGTTGTTAAATTTTGGCCAATCTGCAGCTGGACGTTGTACTTATTTGAGTTGCTCTTATAAAAAGCGTGTAAGATGAAATACTTAACAAATCGTGTGGAAATCATGAAAAACATTAACCGTACGTAGTTTGTGGATGCTTAACTATAAAGCTTTCTGAAAGTGTACGAAGCACGAAATTTTTTTTTCGAACACGGAAACGGTTATTTCTGGCTTCTTACATCACAAATTCACCTTATAAGGGCTGTTCCAATATTTATGGAAATAATATTCAAGCACAGACAACAAGTCTAGCACAATTACAGATTTACTTAGTTACTCAAATAAACAAGAAACATATACCTGAGAATGTAACCTACTTCGAAAAGGAAAACCGTCCGCAAAGAAATACCGTCGAATTTAGATTCAAACAAAACCTGCCACAAGAGGGGTGGGGACGGGCATCGTTTTCCTTTCTAAGAGAACTTTTTTAACATCCGCAGGGTCGACCAATCAGCACTGGCGCATACAGCCCCCCTAGCCACAGCAATACACCCCATGAGTTTGGCCAATTGCAAGGAAGATGCTTCTTTCCCGGTGTCCCAAGTGATTTTCGAGGCCAGCCAACTATAAGCAGCACATACTCCGGCGAACAAGAGTGCATTGACATCGACTGCATCACACCAACCCTTGGGCTATACCTGAGTGACTACGCACAAGAGGTAACTGTCAGCACGTGTGCCAGTCTTTCTGATGAAATCTTGACAAGCCAGGGGGATCAATTCTACTACCAGAACAAGAAACCCCAATATATGAATAATATACAAAGCGGAAACCAGTTTTCATGTGGTATTTACCCGTCGTCTTTTTACATTCAAAACAAACCGGACATTTATGGCTATCCCGGCTCAGCCCAAGCGTGCGCTGAGTTTCAAAAACTAGATGTTACATATTAAAGTCTGCTTGTCAGAAATGTAATTATGTTACGACAACTTTTTTGCATTTAAGATTGTGCGGTAGACTAAGTAGCTAGAATACTCATTGACAACTGCGTGCGTATTAATAGAGCTGTTTTATTATAGCAAGACTGTGTATTTGGCATCGCCATGCTTTCCGAAGGCTTCTAAAATTCGCAGTGTTATGTGTTTATACTTTCATAAGAAACTGACCGTGTTCAAAACGAACAGCCTGTTCTCTAAGAAGGAGACAGGTCACTGTGTTGGTTCAGAGTTACGGCTGACAACGATTATAAGTCAGTTGACATGTTGATTACCCTGAATTAGGGCTGATCAGCTTTTCAAGAACCGAGTCTTTAAGAAGTGCAAGACCTTGCAAATATTTTGTATATATAGTTTCGATGAAGTTTAAACTCTTTAAATTAGTATCACTTGATAAGTGTCTTATTCTTTTATTCGAATTCTTCAAAGTGAAGAAAGTATGAAAATTGTTACAGTTGACTACCTATCTTGACCGGTACAACTGTGGCAATACATATGTACAAAGTTTTAAGCTTAAAATAAAGATTATACGTGACTTTGTAGCTATACTTGTAGCATTACACTTTTTTATAAAACCGTTTTTCAAGAATACGAGAACAAAAAATGCTAAAAAAATTAAGAACGTTCTACGAACATACTGGGACTGAGGAAACGCGAAGAACTACTGCACAAGATAATGGAAATGATTGAGTGAGAACGGGGTTGGGAAGGGGGTAGGTGTAAAGTACAAGTGAGAAAATGGGTATCAGTACAGGTGAGAATCAGTATTGAATGGGATGGGGCTATGTGTCAGTACGAGGAATGATGGGGGTGGGATGGTGCTAAGAAAATGATGAAGGGTTGCGATAGGGAGTCAGTACGAGGAATACCGGAGCGAGTGGGATCGTGCTAAGAGTCATAATAGGGAGTTTACGAACCAAAGACGTTGGCATGACGATACGGCCTTTGGGGCACGTAAGAAAGATTTGTCGCTGTCCTACGTTTTGTGAGAAAAAAAGTTTACGAATGTCAGGTGTGACGACGACGCTTGTTCGCGCGCGCGCCTCAAATTTCCCGCCTTTTTTTAGTTTAGCAGTGTTGAGCGCCGCATTTTTTTTTCAAAATGGCAAGTTTAAAAGAAAAGATGAATTGTATTGCATATGCTTACGCAAAAAGTTTCCTTAACGAGCAAGAATTTGTTCTGCTATTAGATGCACACGAGACAAAAAATCTAGAGCTACCTTACTTGAACTACGAAAGGTTTGATCTGGAAGATAAAAAAATAATGAATGCAAAGCTGAACTTCGTTTCCTAAATACTCGCCGAACTACTTCAACTTCCCTATGAAATCGCTAATTATGAATGACTCAGTTGTAGACAATATCAGCATTATGCATGTTTCTCAAGAGACTTGACTATCCTTGTCCTCGTAACTTACGCCATGATCAGTCTCTAACTAGTTTTAAACTAAAAGTCAAGCAACATCTTAATCACCTCGGCTAGTTTTCACTCTTATAAAACCTTTGAATGATTTATTTTCTTGTTTTCATTTTTATAGTTTATGATTTATTCATATTATTCTATACAGATCTCCATTTAAACCAGCTGTGCTGAACTGGAATTTCTGTTTAAATAATGTAAATAAACAAATGAATAAATAATTTCCGAGGTCAACATTCCATTTACATCTTTTCTCGCTTAATTCTTCGCGTGCTTCAGTTTAGCAGCTCGGTCATCTGAGTAAAAAAAACCGTAGAAAACTAGAAGCTTTTTGTAAAAGGTTTGCCCAACACAATACTGAAATTTGACGGAAAATGCTTAAAGAACACACCGAACTTTGTGTTTTACGGATGTCGCCGCCAAATCAACCTTTGAGGGAATGTTGACGTCAAGAGCCAACACACACATGCGCATTTCACATGTCACGCAAACATGATCATGCCAACGTCTTTGATTCGTGAACTCCCTAATGTGTATACAACAGCTGCACGTTGGGATGCACTATGCTGGTCACCTGCTCGCCGTCGTCCTCAAAATTACAACGTGAAAAGCTTAGTTTTGGAGTTCTTACGACTACGGAAACGGTAAACAGAAAATTCTCTGAAACTTCTTTTATGTTTATGTAGGGAGCTCTAATCCTTTTCTGTGCACAGACTGTCATTAGGACAAAAGAGATGGCAATTGAACCAGACATGGTCGGAAAGGGCGGCAAACCAGAAAAGTGTTTTTTGTAAGCCGTCGTCGGCATTACCTTCCTCGTATCTTAAGCTCGCTGACGTTCAGCTGAAGGAAGGGCTCCGAGAAGGGGGGGGGATACTTCAGGGTCAAAAGGGTAGGGATGACCGCCGGAAAAGTCCCAAAAATACCCCCAAAAAATACCTCTCGGTTTTAAAATTACCCTAAAAAAACAATTGAAAGTTGAAATTTTCCCCTTGGTAGCTAGCGGGTCGGCGCTAAGTCCCCTCGTGTTGTGCTGAACGTGATATGCAGTGAATAAAGGCGCGCGTGTAGTAGAACTTCTTGTCAGTGCGCACGTTTGCTAAAACACGAGACTGCAAGCAGTCCAATAACTTGGCGTTTTTAAACCCTAGAAAATGCCATGCACTGGATTTCTTTTATAACCCCTAAAAATACCGAACTGGCAATTTCAACCCTTAACCATCCCAATATAGGGAGTAACTAAAAGCTAAACTGTTATTTTTAAACAATTGTAATTGATATAGAAACGAAATGTAAGAAAATCAACGCCGCGAAAATTAGAGCTTAACAATCGTGAATTAGTTACATATACAATTTTGGTAGGAATAAATGCAGATTCAAGTCCAAGATATTCATGCCAAAGTAGAAAAAGTGCTAAAACCATGCCAAAAGAGGGAAACTGTTATACCCAAACCAACAGAAAGAGATTCCATAGCAAGGGCAAGGTCAAAGGAAACAAAGCCATTTCAGTTTTCCCGCAGCTGCTGTGACTTAACCACTTAATGATTCCAGCGTAGTGCATGTCTCGCTGTTCATTAAAGATCTTATCTTCGGTGGTATTATCAAGCCACACATGTTTAGTACAGCTTGGACCAATTTTGAGTCGTTGCTGGGCAAAGAATACTTAAAACTGAATGAGCAATAGAGTTTTTAATTGCTCTTAATTGATATCTAGCTAGTGTTAACTAAACAAAGTTTTAATTATCTATGTTTTAGATTTTTCTCATACCTGTTGGCATAAAATTGTTTGACTGTTGGTTAGCCAATATACAAACCAGGATAGTTATTTCAATAAGGGTTTTTGGGAATAAATCGAAATAAAACGTTGACTGAAATTGCTTTGATAGACTGACTCTTCCCTTTCGACAAGCATGAAATCGACTCAATTGTACACCAAAAGACGAATTATCTAAGTGATGTTGGGAATTAGAAGCCTTTTCGTACAACACAAGCTTTTCTTTCAAATAATAATGATCTTTTATTAGGAAGCTCTCTCACTAAAAGTGACATTCAGAAAGGACCTAACAGATTATAAAAGTAAAACAAAAACAAGAATAACTTATAAGAACAGAAGGCTTAAGAACAATACACAGAAGAAGGCTCGGGTTCGATAGCTAATTTTACTAAAACTTTAAATAACATGCAATTGATTCGCAGTTTATAAGGCACTAGAAATGACTCAGCGAAACCACAATCATAAATCTGCGCGCGGATGAATGGATCAGATCAGTCCGGCGTTTTCCAAAGAATGTACGTACGTATTGCAATGACCTTTTCTTCGGTTTAAACACATATATAGTAACAAGAACAACTCAGTAGTTAATTTGGCCGAGGCTCATTGCTGAGTTGACGCCCCGCAGGTATGAATAGCCACAAGAAAATGACGAATTATTCCTGTCTGTAGAAACCGAAATGATCTAGTGCATTTGATCAAACTGGATAAATGAGATAATTTTTGGTTCTGTGGCCCTCTTGTATTTGATCTACAATCAGAAAAACGTTAAAACACGTATTTTGGTATCCAACATGACGGAAAAGGCGTTAAAGTTATAGAAGTTGACAAGGAAGTGGAAAGATAGACTTCAAAATCAGTGATTATGTTCAAGTATGTTGTTCAATGTTGGCTATACGAGTTAAGCGATAGTTTTGATACTTACCGCAATTACCGCAATTTGTAACAATAGTACGACTTACGGAATTCAATTCTTTCGATCTACAAGGAAGTGAATTTGCAAAGCCAGGTGGAGCGGAGATAACGCTTTGAGTTTTCGAAAGCGCTTCAAGACAAAATCGTTTTTAGCCAATTCAGCTCGTGATAACAGCAGCAACAAGTTGGTCTTAAAAAAACCTTCCAACTTACCTTAGAAGAATCCTAATGATTTCACGTCAAAATGTTTTTAAAATAAACAAAAAACAAAACAGGTTTGAAAGTAAACTGGAGGAGCCGCAAGTTCGAAATATTTATGAACGTAAGTTATTGTTAAAAAGCTCTGCATGATCAAAGTACAACAGACCGTTAAATTCACTTAGAAAGTGTATATCAACCCGACGAAAGAAATTAAAGCTGAAAAAGATTTCTTTCAAGCATATCAATGTATTCACTTTTCAGAGTATGGGTATACACCAATAGGCCTTACGCATGTTTACGTCAAACACCCCCAAGCCTCGCTTTCGAATCACGAAAGTGTGAGTATTTT
>JAOBAT010039567.1:13255-30522 GCA_026413305.1 Hydrozoanthus tunicans | reverse complement strand
GGGGGGGGAAACAGACGTGTTTTATCCTGTCAGTACTTGTAGCTTCAAGTACACTAGTTACAGCTAATGAGATGCATGCATGTAAAGAGCGCCTGGCGCCACTTCTGTTTTACTATTCGTTCAGCTCATTGGGACTGACTGAGTCCTTCCGCTTCTAAAAGAAAGCCGAGAGTGAGAATAGAGCCAGAGTGTCTGGGTTAGACTAGGTTCTTTAAATAGCATTAAACTGCAAAACAGTCCCTTCTTTTGCCGGGAGATCGAAAATCCAAGCGCGTTACGTCCATCAAACGGGAGACTGAAAAGAGAAAAAGGACGCGACCGTCCGTCCGCGTGTTCATTTCCTTTTCCCAGTAGCCTGATACTAGTGATCTTCGATCCTGGCGAAAGAAGGGACAGTTTTGCAGTCTATCGTATAGCAAACCCAATATAGCCGCCAGATCGTTCGTGTCCAAAAGTGTACTCTTCCATTTTTGTATGATACCAGGTTTTGAAACTAAATCCAACTTACTGCTCTTTTGCTTGATCGAGAAAACCAAGTTTTCTGACTGGAAATGACAACAACAACAACATGTCGATGCTTAATCAGCTCACGCAGTCTGTTATTCTTGCTTGTACTTTTTGCAAAATGAAGAAAGCTGTTAATTGCTTCTTTTCTTAGATGAACTTGACTTTCACCTTCTTTATATTAAAAGGTTTGAAGACAAAAACAGTATGAAAGCTTCGAGACGGACCGATACTTTAAAAATTATATGTGCTCTAACTTACGCAGAAATATTATAATCATTACACACAAAATCATTACACTCTTTTTTTTAATAAGAATAGTGTTTTCAGACTCAGGCTCAAAAATCTAAATTTTTTGGCGTTTTGAGGCTGAAAATGTTTTAAAAATATTCTTAGAACTGATACAGGTCAATAGAATACGTCTGCCAGCATGGCGTTGCTTTTCTTAGTCTCCAGATGATAGCGTTTATACTTTGTGCAACAAAAACAAATTGTCATTTGGTGGCATTCTTTACGGAAAAATATTCAAAATTTCCAAATATTTAAATTTTTTATTTTAATTTTAGTGTAAACGTATTTATATGTTGCACGAAATGATATTCTTAACAAAATCGCGGCCTCAGCATTATTCTTAAAATATTCTTCAATTTTCGCGATTTTCAAGCTCGACATTCTTATAAAGTGTATTCTTATAAAAACAAAAGAGTGTATGCCTATTATAGTCTCAGACCAAAGGAAATCCTAAGTTATACCTAGGAATACACTTTTAGCCCTTTTTATTTGGGGGGGTTGGGTGGTCCCGTGTTAAGCTTTACTGAAGATATACTGCAACAGTTGTTTTGTATGCCTTGAACGAGTCAGGTTTTGAGAAAAGCTTGTAGAGTGTCAGGGAACTCGAAGCCATGAGGTTGGGTGGCCAAACAATTAATATGATTTTGTCAAAGAAAACTAACAGAAACTGATGATGAAAAATTTTGTTTGGACTGATAACAATAAACGCATTCCCGGCGATCTCAGAAGTTCGAAATTTCACGGAGCATGCCCAGTATTTCCCGAAAATTTATCCTGGCTTGAAGCCCTCTGGAGGTTGGACAGTCTGGCATACAGCTTTTCCTTTTTCTTCGATTTTTCTCTTTTATTTTTATTCAAAGATTTTTTCTGACCGAGTAATACCGCTGACCAGCTCCTAGTGTTTTGTCGCAGCCAAATATGGTAAAAGACTAGGCAACAAACGGTCAACCGCCATTTTTGAATGTACGTTCCTTTCCATGTGAAGGTGTCTTTGTGATTTGGTCATTTGAGTCTGAGAAACTTGGATAAGGAGTAGTTTAAACGGCTTCATTTGCTTCATATCTGAAGACACAGCTATTTTTATTGTTGTGGAAAGATAACTTCGTCGCCATGAGCACAGATGGGCCAGAATCCATGGACACTTCCGACGCAACGATCGAGATGGAAGGACCGTCACAAGACAGAACTCGAAAAGGAGGTTTGTTAGTTCAAGTTCTGATTTCATTTGCTTAATTCATGTTTGAATTATGCTTGACAGTTGTTAATTCGGAGATAATTTATATATCGGGGTTCATTGCTACTTTTATAGGCTATTTGAATCCTGCAAAATAACGTTCGTTTTTTTAAAAAGATTCATTTTAACTGTTAGATATATACATCTTCGGCATTGTAGTTTTGATTGTATTAAATGCATCGTGGAAACGTTAAAGCTCAACTAAATTTTCCTACGATTTCCAGCTCAATAAAATGATGATCGGTGTATGATTGATTTCAAAAGAATAGTCAAGGGTTTCGAGTCAAGTGTATGTCGTCATAGTTAACTCTTCCTTCCTTCAATCCTACACGTTCGATCTTTCCTAAATCCCCCCCAAAATAACACGGTATCCTAAATTCATGGTTTAGCTACACAAACTTGGGTTTCTGGCAAAACAAAGAAAAAATCAACTATTGATTATTCGATACTATAAATTATAGCAACAGTTGGCGTGTACTACTGTATCTTTCTTATTATTTTTATGTCACTTGTCATTTCAGATATTTTGTTAGTTCGCCTTCAAATCAATGTCATGATTACACCGTGTTTTAAATTTGAGGTATTCGCCAAACAGTTTCATATGACATTATAAAACAAGAAACTTCACACCAGCTTTTGTGGTAATGTCTTGAAATCAAACCGAAATAACAAACTGAAATCTTAGTAGAGCTGGCAAAGATCACTAGCTAAAGGGCCCGGTTGCACGAAGCCTGGATAAGCTATCCGCTGGATAAGTGCTTTCTATTACATGCAGTATTTAGCTATAATGAAAGTTATTTGACACTATTTAAACCATTGCTTTAGAAGTCCTTCACTCACTTAACAACCAGAGAAATTAATAAAGAGTCAAACAATCTTTGATTTCTTAGTGACGACCATTAGCTTTTGTCCGGCGAATAGCTTATCCCAGGTTCGTGCAACCGGGCCCAGAACAACATCCCATAGTTCTCTGACTCTAACTAAATTCTAAAGAAAAGCTGTGTTTTTTCAATATCTCATAAAAAAGTTTGATAAGTTTTTGGTTTGAATTAGTGACGGACAAGTAAAAAGGAAAAATGGAGCAAAGGTAGAATGAAATTACTTTGAAATGCAAGTTTACATAAATTTCAACATTAATAATATATCAGATGTAGTATTTGATTACTTCCCATCTTTTATTTGAATTTGCTTTTAGTTTTACCCATTGGGGCTTTGGGATTTTTGGTTAATTGCGGTTCTGTCCATTTTTGGAGCGGTTTTTTGTACAAAAAACTGCTTTTTGGTTTTGCTGTCCTTTGCAGTCTGCAGTTTTTCTTTTATTTACAGCAATTGGTTCTCGTTTTTGGTAAAAAAGACTTGTTTTATTGGATTTAAAAACTTTTTAGGAAGCATAAAGTTTTGGGTTTGATAGTGTCATACAGTTTTTGGGTTTGGTCCTAAAATGTTGTTTTTAAGTGAATTTTACTGCAGTTTTTCATTGTTAATGTGATGTTACTGTACACTAATTAATGTTGCATTGTTGTTATCACTTGTTAGCAATTGGTAGCTCAAGTATGGAAACACGAGTATGTGTTGTTGGAAAGAAAAATTCTGAGAACCAAGAGTTGCTCAATGCTTTGAAGGTAGTGACAGAGTTTTGCTTTTTTCCAACTTGTGTATAGATATGATAACACATTGGTAGACCATTATAACCCTTTGACCAAACTTTGGTTGACAAATCTTTTGGTTTGTGCAAAGTGTGATTAGGACTCTAAAGAAAAAAAATAGAAGTTTAACAGTTACAATTGAAGAAGAAATTATTTATTCACAAGTTGAAAGCTCAGAAAAAATTCTGAGTCACTGATAGGAATCGAACCCGCAACCCTCTGATTACCGGTCAGATGCTCTACCCACTGAGCTACAGAGACTCACATGGGGAGTCGAGTCACTGGTTAAGATCTTGTCTATTCCCGCTTGACATACGTCTCGCAAACTGCTCGCTCGATATGTCCAATAGCACGTTGATACTTGCATCTATTATCAAATTAATGGTTCGATTCCCGTCAGTGACTCAGAATTTTTTCTGAGCTTTCAACTTGTGAATAAATAATTTCTTCTTCAACTATATATCAAAGATTCACTCTACCATTAATTTGATAACAGTTACAATTGTCGTGACTTTAATCATTATCACTATCAAATTTCTCCTTATATATCTAATACAATATAAGTCATTTTGTAATGAAAATAGGAATCAATCAAACTACCAAAGATGAAAAGCAAAATTCTCCTAAACTAGTTTACAGAAAGAGTAAGGGTTCTCGTTCAGAGAATTAAGCAATATAACTGAGGCTGAAAAGTTAAAGTAAAATACAAGTCAAAGGCTTGTGAAGAAAATGCTGGTCAGGTTTTCAACTGTAGTGCAATTAGCCCCCACCAAGTTAAAGCTTGCAAGTACGATTCATGAAGTTACTGGCTGGGTTATAAGTTGATTTCTGTCAGTATTATACAATTGATTATATTTGCCTCATTAACATAAATCAAACTTTAACATTGAAAATAAAATGAGTCTAAAATTCGATCTAGAGTATTGCAAGGTGAATAATAATTGGAAGTGTTAGCTTGATACATGTATACAACTAACAAGGCTTCCAAAATTGTTTAATCACAAAGATTGTATGGTTTGCTGGCAAGAGTTGTCTCAACTCCACACAATTACTGTAAATTTCAGAGTTTTAAAAGGCTCATTTCTCCGAAAGTATGAAATGCATTAAAACTTTCAACTATGGTTTACACTCCATAAAATTTTTCAACTTATTTTGTTTGAATGTGGAAGCTCGGTTTATGCTTTTATTGTACAAACAACAAAATGTGCCTATATGAAGATCTTTGTTATTATACTACAATAATTTAATCCTGAATCTAATGCACTTTTTGAATGCTTCTGTATAGACATTAGAACTTCAAGTTACTATCTGCGACAGTGGCAAAGAAGAGCTGCAGTCAGTCAATGATGAAGTTGAAGTTGTGTTTGTCTGTGATCCATTTGAGGGAGAAGACTTTGAGGCATTGCATCGAGAAGAGCAGAGAATTCTCGGACCTCCTGTTGTAATAGCATGTGCACAAAGCCAGCAGCCTTTACCATGCAATTCACGGCCTCTCTTTTGTTCAATCATGATGAATGAAATTATTTGTTTTACTGGTTTTAGAAAGAAAGAACAGCTAGGGGTGTTCTGTAACCTCGTACACAACATGGGTGGCAGTATAAGGCGAGAATTTAGTGGCCGGGTGACACACCTTGTGGCTAGCTCTGTTCATGGGCAGAAATACCGGGTAATTTTATCACAAGTTTAAAACTAGTTATTGTATGTGTGCTTTAATAACTTTGTTAGTGATATAATGCATTTGTTAAATTTGGGTTCTGCTTTATAAAGTACACTGAAAGGTTATGAGACACTCTGTACAAAAGTCATTGAAATCAAGTCAACTCTGAAGTTTGGTGAATCAAATACTCAATGTTGGCCAGACTCAAGTTAGCTTTGTAAATTAACTAAATGTAATTTACAAAGTTCATCAAATTTTATGTAACATAACTTAATACATTTACATTAGAGTTACCTACAGCAGAGTCTACTAGTAGCCTTGACGGTGCATTCATAACATGTTCTTGAATTTTTTTCGTTCAGTTGCGTGGTGAACTGGAAGTTGCAATCAGGTTTTTGCGGAGGAAACTTATGTGTATTCAATAACAATCGATAATTCCACAAAGATAATACAAGTTCTTGCCTTTTTCTTTTTCAACCGTGTTAGAAAACATATTTAAAAAATGCTAAGGTATTTTTTATAACAGCCAAGTTTCATTTTCAGAACCTTTTGTAACTGCCTTGTTACTCGGGCCGGGGGAGGGGGAGGTTTGATGTTTTTTGTGTTCTCGGGGTGGGGACCTTGAACTTAATTTGACCATTTTTCGACACCCGACCCATGGGCGTTTTACAAAAATTTTGGGTCACAGACACAAATCCTCACCCTTGCTGCACCCTCCCCCCCCCCCCTTCCCGAGCTTTATATTGATAGGTGCATTAAGATAAAACTTTGTAACATACAACCTTGATTTAACTAGACTACAGGGGCAGGTTGCTGAAAGTCGATTAACTCTTAACAAAACCTATTTGTTGTCATGGATTAGAGCTAATCATCTTTTGAAAAACTGGGCCTAGAACTGTTTTCTTGTGTTCTTTTTGCCATGTAAGTGGCAGTAAAACCTACCTACCTGTCTTTCCTAGACTGCTGTTAGCTTAGGAACACCCATCATGACCGAGGAATGGATCCACAAATGCTGGGAGAGAAGGCATGATCTGTAAGTTAATAATAAACGTTATACTGTAGTTATAAACTGTCCAGAAGAGTCAGTGGGGTAAGGCAGCACCTCAATAGGAAATCTTAACAGTAACAATAGTTTAAACTGCTTTAGATATTTCAAACATGCTATAAAATCCCATTTTAAAGCCCTCCCTTCGGTTTTAAGCCCCCCCCCCCCCTCCCACAAATATTTTATTCTGGCTATAAGCCTCCTTTCTCCCCCTCAGATATAATCCCCTCCTTTATAAGCCCATTCACAACCCCTTAATGAAGTTATATAAGCCCCAGGCTTTAAAGTGGGATTTTACGGCATTGTATTTACAAAACTAATGGGCTTCATTTTTCAGAGAAAGTTTACATTAGTATCTACATTACTGACTCCGTTGTCTGGAGCAGTAGGTGTTTGTTTCCCTCATTTATTCTCTGGATTGCTTTTGGCTGGGAAAGGGTGGATAACAAGTGGTTACTGATAAAAAGAAAAGTTGTCACATTTTTGCTGGAGTGTTTGATACAGTCTATTAAACTATTTATTATAATATATACATGGAATAACTGGATGTTTTTTTTTTTCTCAACCCATCAGAGCTGTCACTGCATCAGATCAGGAAATGGTAAGAAGAATATAACACTTACAGTTGTTAATGAGGTTAAACCTTTACCTTTTAGCCTAAGTAGCAAGCTTATTATTTTGTGGTGTCTCACAAGTAAATGGACAAAAATGGTTTACCTGTCAAAGCATATTTCAGTTCCTGTTCAGTAACCGTTAAAATGGCTCATCTAACTTCTCCTTACATATTCCATACAGAATGCATAGGTCATACTGTAATGAGAAAATGGATTCCATTTATCAAAAATCAAAAACCATTGAAGACAAAAAGCCAAATTCTCGTAAACTGGTAAAGTTCAGGAAAAGTATAGGTTCATGTTGGGAGAACTCAGAAAGTACCATTTGGCATCAGATTGTAAATCAAGTTAGGCTAGCTGTATGTCAACAAAACTTATGTTGCAAGCTTTTGCCGATCTATGCTGTTGTTAGGGAATAGAGATTTAATGTTGGCATATTAAACTTTGGAGCTGAGTTAGGGTTAATCCATAGGTTGTTAACTTCATACAGTGTTTTACACTAGAGCAAAGCAAAACTGTGTACTGCCCTGTCATGTTCCCTTGCACCCTGTCGTTTTATCCAGCACCAAGTAGTTTCAGAGCCTCTGCCTTATAATAATCATAATGTAATAAAATTTTTGGTCCAAATGCAGAACATTTTAATAATGTTTTAACTCAAGACATTTTTATGCTCCTGAGCATGTTAAAACAATGTTGTTCTCAGCCAAGATAATCAGCCAGTGATTTTGACCATACTGCTTGCTTTGCATGAACTGCCCTGGAGTCAGTGTGCAGATACTGGGAACAGCTATTGGTAATGTCCTTTGACAGCTGGGCACCCTGTCATTCCATTAAGCGTGCTAGAATACTGCTCATATGCAACCTAACTAGAAATTATCAATAGCAGAAAATAATTTCACAGCAAGCTAAAATATAAACCCCAGGCTCACACGGTCATGAAAAGTCATGGAACTTAAAAACACATAATTATTCCTGGCCTGGAAAAGTCAGGGAATCGAGGGAAAATGGACAAGGTCATGGAAAAGTTATGGAATTTTGTTAATTTATGCAGGAAAAGAAATTCTCAAAAAAAATTTTAAACCATATGATGAATTTGTCTTAATTATACTTTTATGTTTTAATTTGCTCTAAATTCGAGAACATTATGCTGTATTTCAGTTTTCAATATATTTAATTGGTGTTTAAAATTGGATTAAAGTGTTTGTAGCTTGTTTGGCACAATCTCAATATATTTCGGTCATGGAAAAGTCTATGAATTTCATTCCAGATTTTCAGTGTGAACCATGAATTTATCTTTTTCTTCACAGATGAAGTATAAGATGATGCCTTTCTCTGGGTGCTATTTGAATTTCTATGGCTTCTCGGAAGACGAGAGAAAACTGATGGAAGATTCAACTAAACAGCAAGGTTTGAATTTGTATCAGTTTGTTTGTCTCACAGCCCTTGAAGCCTTGTTAGTTATGGAATTCAAGTTTTAGTTATGGTTATGAAAAATCAAATTAAAATTGCATTGAAGGTGCTTTTGGTGAATAATTTTTCTGTGGGCCAGAAAGTAACCAGAATCTACTGAAGACTGGAAAATTCACAATTTATTTTCAGGGCACTGGAAACCTCCTTGAAAAGTGCAGTTCTGTAGTTTTGTGGACAATAATTGTGTAGGAAGAATACTTTGGAATAAAAATTACCAGCTAGCTAAAAACAAAAAATTATTTCTTATTGTAAGTCAAAATAGCTTTTCAATACTTTAATTTCACAGTGTTTTAAATGATTGTTTTGGTCCTATAAAGCTGCTCCACATATCCTAAAAAACTGCCCCACTCTGCTGAAAAACTGCTCCACCTACCCTGAAAAACTGCTCCACCTGCCCAGAAAAACTGCTCCATCTACCCTCAAAAACTGCTCCACCAAATCTGAAAAAACTTCTCCACCCACCCTGAAAAACTGCTCCACCTACCCTGAAAAACTGCTCCACCAAACCTGAAAAAACTGCACCACCCAACCTGAAAAACTGTTCCAACCTCCCTGAAAAACTGCTCCAACCACCCTGAAAAACTGTTCCAACCTCCCTGAAAAACTGCTCCAATCACCCTGAAAAACTGCTCCAACCACCCTGAAAAACTGCTCCACCCACCCTGAAAATCTGCTTCATCTACCCTGAAAAACTGCTCCACCCACCCTGAAAACCTGCTCCACCTACCTTGAAAAACTGCTCCACCCACCCTGAAAAACTGTTCCAACCTCCCTGAAAAACTGCTCCAACCACCCTGAAAAACTGCTCCTACCACCCTGAAAAACTGCTTCATCTACCCTGAAAAACTGCTCCACTCACCCTAAAAAACTGCCCACCTCCCTGAAAAACTGCTCCACTCACCCTAAAAAACTGCCCACCTCCCTGAAAAACTGCTCCACCCACCCTGAAAAACTGCTTCACCCACCCTGAAAAACTGCTCCATCCACCCTGAAAAACTGCCCACCACCCCGAAAAACTGCTCCAACCACCCTGAAAATTTTGAACTTTTGCCATGTTTTCAGTACGAACCATGTTTCAGTGTTTGTAATATTGAACCCATGCAGCTAAAAGCCCCAAGGAATAATGTCTTGCTCAACTATGGTTGCAGGTGGTGTCCATGTGGAAGTTAGTAACAGCACCTGCACTCACATTGTGGTTGAGGACAGCGTAACAGAGCTTCCCAAAGAGTTTCTTACAGAAGAAGCAACATACTATATTGTCAAACAAGAGGTAGATTCATTGGATTTTTTCAGGCTGTATGATATATATTATTCTAACTTTCTAGGACAATCCATGCTTCTAAAAATGCTGCACATGTTTATAAAACTTGTTTCAAGTAATAAACATTGTTTTTATCTGTGGGGAAGATGACAGGCTGGCAGGTGAATATCGGGCAATGAAGATTGCATTTGTGGTACCTCTTCCAGACATGTACCCGAATTGCATTTCATTGATATTCACCATCTCTCGCATGAAGGACTCTAGCACACACTCGACCAATTTGGATACCTGATCGATGATCTTTAGGCTCCGGTAGTTTCCACGATCAAGAGCATCTCCTTTTTTTTTGAACAAGTTGGTGATAAAGCTCTCCTCCCAATCACTAGGTATCACACCCCAGCTGAAGGCCTTCTTAGTCAGTTCCCTCATCAACTCAATGCCCACTTCACCAGCAGCTTTAAGCATCTCAACGACGATGCCAGTAGGGCCAGTAGATTTAACGCATTTCATCTTAGAGATGGCCTACCGCACCAGTTCAGAAGAAAAATTGGGAGGGGGACCAGCAACTTGAGGGGCATCTGGAAGTAGATTACTTGGCCAATCGAATTCAAAATTGAGCAGCTTGGCAAAGTGCTTGACCCAAGTCTTCATCTTTTCACCTTCTTTGTCAGTTTCTTTCTTTCCTGACACACTTTTCACCCAGTACATCCTAATTAACACGATCCATTTGTTTGGCAATTCGGCAAATACCATCATCAGTAACGGATATATCAGCAAATGCCTCCTTCTGAGCATCAGGCTTAGCCAGCCAGACAACATTCTTTGCAATGACTTTTAATTCATTGTAGACAGTCTTTGCATCCTTAGCCTCGCACCTTTTCCAAGGCCTTGAAGGTTTTGTAGTGTGCACAATTTTCATTGATAGCATCTTCCACACGATCATTCCACCACCATGTTTCTGGTGGTTCTTGGAGAGACTGCAAACCTCAGTTGCTTCTAAAAAAGGGGTTTTTCAGTTTAGATCAAGCACCCTCAACAGCATTTACGGTGTTGCTTACAGCAGCTAAATCTGAATCTTCTATGTCAAAGCTACACAAACTTTTCAGCAGTCTCTGGATCTCTGAGCTTCCATGTTCTGATTCTGGGTGTGAACTTTTGTTTCTTCACAAAAGGTATGCCAATCGAAATCGCAAACAACCAAAACGATGATGTTGTTAGACACTTTCTTCTGCAAGGGTCACTTTTACATACACTTCACTCTTGAAACTCTTTCGGTATAAGACATAGTCAATCTGGGTCCTGTGCTCTCCGGAGCTGTATGTAATGAGATTGGAATATTTCTTTTTAAATAGCATATTGCCAATGAGGAGGTCGTTAGCAACGGCAAATTCCAGGACTCTCTCACCGATTGCATCACTTAAGCCGTAACCTTGACGACCATGAATTTCACCTTATGCTCCAGCAGCCACGTGACCAACGTCATCATTCCAGTCGCCCAGCAGGAATAGAATCTCAGAAGCAGGGATGTTAGCAACACTGCATTGTAATTGGTCAAGATAAGAAAAACATATTTCTAGAATAGTAGTAGAATGTTGTGTTATTAGGCTGATCAATAAGTAATGATTGTCTGACAAATTTTTGTTTTTGTTCTAGTGGTTCTGGGCCAGTATTCACATGGATGCTTGTGCTGACGAATCCTTGTATATTTTCAGATCTTCTGTAAGTGCCTTAAATATATAAATTGTAGAGAAGTGCAGAACCGTTAACAGAATGCCATGTAGGTTAGGGTTAGATTCTTTTGACAATAACTTTTACTTGAGCAACTTTTATTTATCTCAAGAAAATAGATCTTTTTGATGCCCTCTTTCCTTCTAAATACATTCAGTCCAACAGTTTATTAATCAGCCGCTGTCAGGCTTTTGAAAAGTGGCTGCTTAAGAGGTATCAGATACAGCAGTTGACTGACGTCAAAAAAATCTAGATTTTTGAAAAGGGCTGCTTAGCTTAGTGTTGCCGCTAGTAGACGTGGGACTGTATGTATTTCAGTATAGTCAAGTCCTCTTGGTGTGGTTTTTCAAAAAGTTGAATAAACTTTAAGTAGAAAAACTGATCGACCTATCTTTTCCAGCAATAAGTTAATAGGTGGTACTGTCTGGTACTTGTTCACAGAACAAGCAGGTAACCCCCTAGGGGCTTGAAGATTCTCCATGTATTGAATGTTGTTATTTTCTGACAGGAGTTAAAAAGTTAATGTGGAAGTTTATGATCTCTTTATTTTCTTGCGGTGTAGAGCCAGATGGAATCATTACAACAGCAGAAAACTCCAGTTGGGGGAAGAAAAAGGAAACGGCGACGCCTAAAGGATTGTGATCTTAGTGATCTCCTTTCACCTGATTCACCATTGTTTCAAAACAAGCGGAGAAGTAAAGACACTCTCTCACTTTCAACCTCCCTCCTCGATTGCTCCCTTGTGTCACCTTCTACGCCGAATGGGGTGACTCCTGGTGGTACCATGACGACCAAAACACCTGTTGTGTCAGTCCCACCCAAACCTGTCACTGCTCGACACCAGGTGGCTTTAGAGTTATTACAAACAGAGAAGAACTATGTGGAAATCCTCACAACCATATTAAAGGTGAGGGCGCTTAAAAATCAATACTTGAAAGTTTTACGAGTTTTACGGCCCGTTTTTCAAAGGTTCTTTTAAGCAAAATAATGCACTTTTTGTCTAGTAAAACTTTGCATGTTGTGTCTACTTGATCCCTGTAAAATGATACCCAGTGGTTGTTTGACTAGGTTTTCAAGGAACCCCTAGAAAACGACCCGCGAGGAGGTCCTATCGTTCCCTCAGAAGACATCAAGACTATTTTTGGAAGCTTGCCAGAAGTCTTACAAGTTCACACAAAAATAATGGTAAGGTTTTGTGCACGTCTTTGATTTAGCTGTCATATTATATTTAGACAACATAACAGTGATGGTTGTTTGCATAGAGCAAAATACATAAAGGGTATGCAGCTTTTCTTTACAACCAAGGAGTTTCTTAGTTTACTGGCTGCAGGAGAATCTTGTCGGCGCGGCGTTGGCCGAGTGATCAGCAAGTTTTACTAGCAACCCTTGGGTTGTGAATTCGAGTCCAGGTCAGGCCACTGCTTTGTGTCCTTCAGAAAGACACTTTACCCAACTTGTTCCAGTCGACTCAGCTGTATAAATGAGTACCTGCTTGTGCTGGGGGCTAACCTGCGATAGATTAGTGTCCTGTAAGATGGATAGGTTACAAAAGAGTTGTGTAAGAGGAAGGTAGATGTTGATAACTGACCAGTACTTAAGGGGTTAAATCTGTGCACTGTAACTAAATCTTTTTTACCTGTGTTCTGCCTTCTGATAGACTGAGCTTGATCAGCTGATTGGTTCATGGTCCGAGGACAAGTGTATCGGTGATATTGTGCTTAGACGGGTAGGTGTTAAATATAATGCAGTACTTCAACGAACAGTTTATAGTATGTTTCACGTAAGTATTCATCAGTTGAGCTATGTAGAGTTTTATTCTTTTTTCTTGGCCTTCTTTAACTCTGCAACTGTAGTGAAACATTTGGCTTAAAGTTAGAAATATTATTGTCCTACTGGGTCTAGTGCAAAAACGGCTTGAGTGACTTCAATGAGGTTGTCAACTCTCTCTAGATCATCCCCGTTATTCGTAGATCGTGGGTTCGAATCCCACCGAGGTCAGAGATTTTTCCTCTTTCCTTTGTGTGGATTTATGGGGTTCATTTTTATGCTGTAGATCAGCGAAACTTGGAATACACCCCGTTCCAGTGGTAAGGCCTCACTTGAATCTATATGTTGTGTTAACACGTATGCCACTAAAGGATAACACTCTATGATCCCTGTTATTACTTCATAACATTCGGGAGATTTTTGTATTGGCACGATGCTAGTAATTGAAATTCCAGGTGACTTGATTTGAAACAACTCCTTCCCCACTCCTCCACAGAAAAGTTTTCTTATCTTCCACTGTATAAGACTAATTTTGTCCTGCAACGTTGCGCACAACGGGAGAATTTCATCGTGTAGCCACCTTTGAAATCGTTGCACGCAACGTTGCGCGAAGTAGAAACCGATCCTACTCCTGCAACATTGCATGCAACGGTTTCACCGTGTGGCTACACGAAGGGTTTCAGTTGCGCGCAACGTTGCATGCAATGTTGCACTGTGTAGCCACGGCTTAAGTTCAGACAACGAGTACGAATTTTTTCCCCATATGTCATACTGCGCTAGCGAAGAAATCACGTCATCTCGTTGTGTCTCCAAAATCTCGTCGTCGTGTTGTTTACAACGAGATTTTCCTCAAAACTAGGCGTGTTGACTACGAGAATTTGGCAACACAACGAGATGGCGTGGTTTCTTCGTAATTCTGGCATGCGCAGTACTACTATGTCCGACCGAAGCATCCTGAGAAATCTTCTCAGACAGTGTTTAGTTTATATCTGAACCGTTATAGATGATGTTCGTCCATTTATAGGTATTTTCAAACAATACAGCAAATCGGCTTGGTCTAAGTGAGCGTGTTTCTTTGACTGTCTTTTGCATTTTTAGGCGGAAGAGCTAGTTAAAGTTTATCCACTGTTTGTAAACTATTTTGAGATGCGTAAAGAAACTGTCACCAGGTGCAACAGAGAGAACCCTAGGTTTCATGCCTTTTTAAAGGTAAGAAAAATTGACCATGAAATGGCTTATTTTGCTCTCTGATAGTTACTCGACGGGAGTAATTTTACTAAAACAATTATTCGCCTCAGGATTAGTGAGTTAATTTGGTTCGCTGCATAATCCCCTCGACTTAGTGTCGGCGATTATTCACCAGATATTCACTTCGCCTTGGGCGAATAATTATTAAATGTTCTAGTGTGCAACTAAAAAAAGGTAAAGGTACAGTTATTTAACGTCGGTAGTTCCTTCAGCTCTCAGAGAGTGCAGCTGTCAATGGAAGACGACGGTGCGCCCTTTACCCCCTCCCTCTGTCAGTGCTCCGTTTTACGGGTATTCAAAGCTACACTGATCAGAAGAAAGTCGAAACAGACGTACAGTCACCGGGAATCGAACTGGGGACCTCTAGCTCCGAAGTCCGCGCACTAACCAACTGAGCTATACGCCTGTTCCTCCAACTAGCTATTCACTCGTTTGATTTTAACGAAGGTGGTGTTTCTGTTTAACAGGCGTGTCTCAGCAAACCCGAGTGCGGTCGGCAATCCCTGGCAGAGCTGCTAATAAGGCCCGTGCAACGGCTTCCAAGCATGAACCTGCTGTTGACTGGTAGGTTTTGTAAGCCTGCTTTTGTGTGTAACCTGTCGCTATGTTTTTAAAATCTGCACAAAGTTGTCCGCTTTCTTTAACCAACTTTTTGCTTATTTCTTGAAAGTAACTAAGCTAAATTCTTTCTCGAATGAAGTGGCCAGAGCTTAGCTCCGTCTACCCTGATATTAAGCCAATGAGTAGCGACTCTAGGGATAAGCGTTGAACGTGCTAACTGCTCCGCTACTGCGTCAGCGGTTTCTAGAAAGTGAAGTGGGGAATTTTGTAGACCGTTATCACGCCAGCGCGGCATAAAAATATATTCAGTTTATCGAGAAAACGAGTCCAGAGTCAATTTTAGCACATTAATAATTGTAAAACTTCAAAGTTTTGTTAAGATTGGCCGCAATGGGATAACTTTCCAATGAAAAGTATGGTAGACTGGCATCGATGCCCATTCAGTCATGCTACCATGTTTTTCCCATACAAAGCTACAAAACTTTTCTATCTATAATTATTCGTATTTTAGAAATGTTTACGAAATTTTGCATTTTTGCTGATATTGATGCGCTGAATTTGGCGCTTGGTAGTTTATCGATATGTTATTCAATATATTTTTTGCACGAAATGGGTCTGTTGGCTTGCATTAAGAAATAGCAAATTAGTTCTTTCATTGTTCACTAACTTGTTCGTCTGACATGTGGTAACCTTGCATGGAGTTTGTATGTCTGCGTTTTGTGTCGTTTTTTCAAAGCTCTTTTCCAAGTTTTCATCTCATTTTTTAAATCGTTTGATGTTCAAACTAACCATACTAGAGACCTTAAGCGATGTGGAAGGCTATCGTCGACGGCGGCTTGCAGAAACCCCTTTCTGGCTTTCGTTTTCCAATCACGTATGGCTACATTGCTTTCTTCTTTGTCCGAGTTACACTTTATTTGCAGAAAAAATGAAAGTGTATATCTAAAGTTATATGAAGAAAAGTGAAATTTTCAGTAGGTCGTTCTTGTAAAAACTTCATATTTGAGCTTTTCGCGTTGTGATTTTCACTGACAACGGCGTGCAGGTGGCTAACACGGTGCATTCCAACGTGCAGCTGTTGTATTCCCCATTGTTCTCTGCCCGTCGGCGTTGCCATTCGTTACTCGTGGTCTCTACTCTGGCTTTGGAAACAGCATTGGCCATGCGACGTTTACAACTAGGGTTTTTTACTAAGCTTTGTTTTTGTTTTCAATTTTCATGACAGATTTGCTGAAGCGCACAGACAAAAGCAATCCTGACCACTCTGCCCTTGTGAAGGCCGTAGACGTTCTGAAGGACGTCATGTTGTAAGTGTTTAAACCGAAGCTATGGTAACACGCCAAGTATATGGTTTTTTAAAAAGAAATCACTTTAATAAATGGTTTTGCAAAAACTAGAACACATTACTCGAAAGGAATTAGTTAACCCTTTCAGTCCCAGTTGTGTTGGTAAATTGTCCCATCTAGAGTGATTAACCCTCCAGTCAGTTCCAGATGTATTGGTAAATTGTCTCATCTAGAGTTGTTAAACTTTTCAGTCCCAGTTGTGTTGGTAAAAAAAATTAATTGTCCCATCTAGAGTGGTTAACCTTTTCAGTCGCAGTTGTTTTAGTAAATTGTCCCATCTAGAGTGGTTAACCTTTTCAGTCGCAGTTGTTTTAGTAAATTGTCCCATCTAGAGTGGTTAACCTTTTAAGTCCCAGTTGTGTTAGTAAATTGTCCCATCTAGAGTGGTTAACCTTTTCAGGCGCAGTTGTTTTAGTAAATTGTCCCATCTAGAGTTGTTAACCTTTTCAGTCCCAGTTGTGTTAGTAAATTGTCCCATCTAGAGTTGTTAACCTTTTCAGTCCCAGTTGTGTTGGTAAAAAAAATTAATTGTCCCATCTAGAGTGGTTAACCTTTTCAGTCCCAGTTGTGTTGGTAAAAACAATTAATTGTCCCATCTAGAGTGGTTAACCTTTTCAGTCCCAGTTGTGTTGGTAAAAAAAATTAATTCTCCCATCTAGAGTGGTTAACCTTTTCAGTCCCAGTTGTGTTGGTAAAAACAATTAATTGTCCCATCTAGAGTGCTTAACCTTTTCAGTCGCAGTTGTTTTAGTAAATTGTCCCAACTAGAGTGGTTAACCTTTTCAGTCCCAGTTGTTTTAGTAAATTGTCCCATCTAGAGTGGTTCACCCTTTCAGTGCCAGTTGTATTGGTAAATTGTCCCATCAAGAGTGGTTAACCTTTTCAGTCCCAGTTG
>JAOBAT010039567.1:0-13155 GCA_026413305.1 Hydrozoanthus tunicans | reverse complement strand
TTAGTAAATTGTCCCATCTAGAGTGGTTCACCCTTTCAGTGCCAGTTGTATTGGTAAATTGTCCCATCAAGAGTGGTAAGCTCACTCAGTCCCAGTTGTACATACTGACTTGGTCTAAAATGGTTATTACTCTTTTTTTTTCTTGATTGAAGTTGGAACAGAAGGATTCTTATGTCTACCTATGTTTATGTTCCTCAGTACAGGCTTTTCAAATGGACGATTCAGAACAAATGTCAGTAAATTATTGAGAGACAACTTCAAAAATTAATGAATAAAAAGTCTAAAGTGGTGTTCACACTAAAGACGCGGAAGCAAAAAAATAAATGAAAAATTCCTCTTTCTTCCGCCCAGCTTGTGCTTGCATTTGCTCTTGCTTTACAAATTTCCAAGTGTGAATGGAAATGCGCTTGCGTCTCTCTTGTGTAAACACGCCTTTAGTCTGAGAAAAACATGTGTATGTTTGGCTTTTTCTAGGCACATCAATGAAGACAAGCGAAAAACAGAAGGCCAGGTTCAAATGTTTGAAATCTTAAGAGACGTCGACGGTTGTCCGGTGAATATTTGAAAATATTCTTTTAAATGTTTGGTTGGGGTTTCAAAGAATAGACTGCAGCTTATGTAGAATAAATAACCATTGATTTTAAGGAGCGTACAATGAGTATAGAGAAAACAACTGTTCGAGTCAAACGGAACTGAACATCAACTTTTGATATGAGCTTTATTAAGAAATTATATCAAAAAGCTTGTTCAAAGCTTACATTTTTTTTGTAGAATCGTTCAAAAAGAAAATACGATTGAGGTCCTGGAAGATATGCGTGTTAGGCAAGCTAAAAATCTTTTTGTAGAATCGTTCAAAAAGAAAATACGATTGAAGTCCAGGAAGATACGCGTGTTAGGCAAGCTAAAAACCTTTTTGTAGAATCGTCCAAACAGAAAATACGATTGAGGTCCAGGAAGATATGCGTGTTCAGCAAGCTAAAAATCTTTTTGTAGAATCGTTCAAAAAGAAAATACGATTGAGGTCCAGGAAGATACGCGTGTTAGGCAAGCTAAAAATATTTTTGTTGAATCGTTCAAAAAGAAAATACGATTGAGGTCCAGGAAGATACGCGTGGACTGTAGCGGACTGAAATTTCACCTTCCTGTCTACTTGCAGGCCTACATTTTGTCCTCCCATCGCACTTACGTGATGAAGGTAGATACATACGAACTCTCGGATGGCTTGGTTGGCAAAGGGGAAGCCATTACTCTCTTCCTGTTTAGCGACAGCCTTGAGGCAAGTAAATTATTCCTTTTTTTGTCTGGATTTACAAGTTTTTTTTTAAGAAAGCTCTGTCCAAACTGCAACGTAAATTTGTCGGCTCAGTGGCCGAGCGGTTAGCGTGTTCGACTCGTAATCCTAGGGTCGCGAATTCGAGCCCCGGTCAAACCACTGTGTTGTCTCCTTAAACAAGACACTTTACCTGACTTTGTTCCAGTCGACTCGGCTGTATAAATGAATACCAGTTCTGCTGGGAGCTAACCATTGATAGATTAGTTAGTGTCCTGTCCAGGGGGAGTCAAAGACTCTCACCCGCTTAACACTACGGAAACGGAATAAGCTCCGGCCTGAAGAAAGGGTTTTGTTTAGTATTCAACTGATAGCATTAAAGTGCATATAAGTGAAAAATTTTATTACTTCAATGGATAGACCTTGCTAAGTGAGGAACAGCGGTGAAAAATACTTTCTAAAATCAATCCTGGTTCTCGAGATATCAACATTTAAAAATTGTATCTGATGACGTCACGAGTGGTTCCGACAAATTTGCATTTTTCTAAAATCTGCTGCCAATCCGTAAAATTTGGGTGGGCTTAAACCAGACTTGCCTCGGATCTGCCTCGGATACATCAACAATCCAACTTCAGCTAAAATACACCCAAGTGTCACGGATTGACAGCAGATTTTGAAGAAATGCAAATTTGTCGAACCTCTCATGACGTCATCAGATGAAAATTTTAACGTTGATATCTAAAGAACAAGAAAAGAATTTAGCAAAAATTTTTCGCCGCTGTTCCTCGTTTAGCAAGGTCTATCCATTGAAGTAATAAAATTTTTCACTTCATATGCACTTTAAAAAGTGTTAACTTAATTTGAGATATGAGACAGATAAAAGAAAACAGGACACAGGTCGAAGACTCGAGGGCACCGGAAATCGACAGAGCGCTGTGCCCTTTTGTTTTGATCTAGCTAGGACGCCGTAGTGATCCAATGTTGTTTTCTTCCCAGATCACTAAGCGGCGATGTGCCAAGGTAACGAACAAGAACTTGCCGTTGAAAAGTCCGGCAGCCAAAACTCCCCAGAAGGCCTATAAACACGTGGAGTTTATGCCCTTGTCTCACATCCGGAGGGTAGTGGATATAAGAGATACTGAAGGTGATGGTTTAGATGATGCTTGTGTAGTGGTGTTAGTGATGGTAATGACGATGGTCAGTTCATGTGAGAACAATAGCAGTGGTGATGATAATGTGATGACGCTGATGTTAGTAATTAAATTGGTGATGATAGAATGATGGTACAATTGATGATGGTTGTAGTGGTGCCTGGTTTCCATATAACAGGGTGCGTACGGGCCCTGGAAGTCCTGGAAAACCCTGGAAAATTTTTGAAGCCCTGAAAAACCCTGGAAATCCCTGGAAAAGCCCTGGAAAAGCCCTGGGAATTTTTCATTAAGCCATGGAAAATTTCACAGAATCTTCTTTAAAAACTAGATTTCCCAAATGATGCGTTGTTTTTAGTTGCAAGTAACAATTAAGACTTTAAACTTATTTTTTGCATGTCGTTGCTATATTAAGTCCAATAAACACAAATTTTCATGACATTGATTACTAAACGTTGTTTAAACAGGTAATTTTCAACGTTATTATTTTCATTCTGGGTTTACAAAGTCCTGGAAAAGCCCTAGAAATAATAAAAGTGTAGCCCTGGAAAACCCTGGATTTTTTAAGTTCTGAAGGTGCACAAACCCTGTTATAATTGTAAACGCCGTAAGAGTGTCCTAGAACTGTGGTGATAGTGGTGATGATATTAATGATTCTAGTACTGATGACGGTGATAGTGGTAATGGTGATGATTATGGTTGATGATGATGATTTTCACAATGTTGATGATAATGATCATAATGGAAGTGAAGATAGTGACGCTGTTGCACTTCTAAGCTGCATTAGCCATTTCGTGGCAGCCATCTTTTAGAGATATGAAAGCAACTCTCTCAAACTTGTGAAGAATTTAAGAGAAAATAAAACAGACACAACATTTTAAATATACGTAGGTAACTATTATTTCCACATTAACAAAGTCGTTTAATTGGTTAAAGCCTCGTTTGTCTTACATGGTTACTATTATCCACGAGTTCACCATTGCGAGGCTTTGATTTTTTTGTTTTTGATTGCTATTGGTAACAAACTTTTTTTCGTAGATTGCCAGAATCTGTTCGGGCTCATCTACCGATGTCCTATGGACATGAAAGAGAAGCTGGTGTTGTTTAGAATGGTCGGGGAAGAAGGTTGCAAAGAGGACTGGTTACGAAAGATGACTGCTGGCCTGGCAAGCGCCGCCTGTATGGCAGACTCGGTGAGAATGTGTGCGAAAAACAAAATCCTTGTGAATTTTTGCCAAACCATAACTAAAGGACCGAGTGATGTGTAAACTAGTGGATAGTGAGACAAAACAAAACGTGGTAGAAATATTCTTGTTGTAGTTATCACTATTTTTGGACTTTGTTCATCTCTCTTCTCATTTGTAACTCCCAGTTTTTTTTCAAAGCAATACATTTTATCCGTACACGGAAAGTTAAACTTCTTGTTGAAGATATAACGTTGCTTCAAGTTAAAACTTTTTTGCGACGTTTCATTCAACACGAGTGATAACCAAAAATAACTTTCTGTTTCCTTTTCTGAAAGAGTCGTTATTTTGGACTAGAGTTTGAAAAACGTGGAAAACTTACCAGCATTTCGGGATAGTTATCAAACCTCCCATAAGTAATTTCTTATCGAGAAGAGTTAATTACTCGCCATTAAGGGAAGAAGTAAAAAAATGGTATTTTCAAGGAACCAAATTTTGTCGGGGGAGGTGGTGGGTGGCGGCACATACCCACTACCCCACCCCTCCCCACTTTTTCAGAACTCAGTTTCTCAAAACCTGATTTAGGGGTATTGGTTTTTATTAAATTATGGACTCCTCTCTCCACAAAGAAGGCGTTGTTGCAAGCACTTTATCAATATCTATTTTATTGATTATGGTATTTGCTCCTTAAACTCAGCATTTTTTAAAAAAGGTGGTGGGTGGCGGCACATAACACCCCACCCCCTAAACTGGGTTCCTAGGAAGTAGCGTTGTTTTGACCTTTTCCCTAAGGGTACTCTATCTGAACAAACGTATTTTTTTCACGTAGGAAAACTTCTTGACCAAAGTAGACCCGCAGGAATTGATGCTGAGCAAAAGCGATCTATCAACAGGAACGTTGAGCCGGGCTGTTAGGTAAACGTTACGTGCAGCTGTTTTGTTTGAGTGTTGTCTGAGGGTTATGATAAAAGTTTTTATCCAGTTAGAATGAATGTTAGCTTAAGTAAGTCGCTTACTGGAAATAAAAAAATGGCCTTAACCTACGACCTTCTTCGGGTTACTGATGGTCACATGATCTAGTTTGGTCACGGGACTGGCGGCGAGGAAGCGACCTGAAGCCCTGTCCCAGGTAGAAGAAAGTTCGTTTAGTAGCCTCCCCCCTCCGTGAAGGCCTTGCCACCCTCTTCATAAACGCTCATTTTAGCTAACGGTTGTCTGAGTGCATTTTTTCTAGATAATCACATTTAGACCGCTTGTAGTCGAAAGGTGCTTGACAAACGAGTTCAGTGCCATTTGACAGTTTTACGAAATATAACAGAAAAGTTAATCCGAGGCACTCAATGTTCGGTTTAAGCGAGATTCGTGAAACACACAAACAAGAAAGACGATCATACCTCCTCTCTGAGTCGATAGCACCATGTTTAACGGTTGCAACGCTGACGATGACTGGTTTAAAGTCGAAAAATTAGTGTTATAATTCTCTCTCTTGTTTGTGTGTTTCACGAATCTCGTTTACAACGAGCATGAAGTTCCTCAGGTTGACAAATGCTAAACTTAAACCCTAACTGGCACTGTTAAACATTAATATACTGGCAACAGTTTTTAATTGTTATTTCCATGTCACCAGGGTTGCAAGGAAGACAACACGAAAAGTCGGTCGAGCGCTATCCATGAACCGCACACCTAGAAAACTTGGTCTGCTTCGGAGGTCAAACTCAAAGTAGGTAACTTTATTGTAATCTTTCCTATTACACATTTTGATCACCTTGACGTACTCTTTAGATAGCTTAGATAGATTAGACAGTGATTTTTATGCAGATAAAGTGCCATGTAATTTCTATGGATATGCTGCATTAAAGTCATTATTATTATTATTATTATTATTATTATTATTATTATTATTATTAATTTACAAGTGGTTCAGTCAGTCGCAATGGGAACACACGTCTCTGACTCACAAAATTCTCCGACACAGTGCTATCAAAAACCTTGTACATCCCCGCCATCTTTAAGTGTATTTGGGTTGGAAGCAAACTGCAAGGACCATGATACTCTTTCTATTCCTGTGTGTGGCCGTTGCAAACGAGCCAAATTTCAACTGAACAGACAACTATATGTTGCTGTAAAAGAAAGCAAACCAGTAAATCTAAAATGGACGCCTAAAATGTTTGCAATAGGCTCCATTAGATCCTAGACTAATTAACTGTTAGTTAACTATGACAGCATAATGTTCAGAAATGGAAAGAGAAGCATTGACATCAGCATTTCATTTTACTAATGCCCACCTGCTCTTTCCATTTATTATTATAATAATAATAATAATAATAATAATAATAATATTTAGCATTTATATAGCGCTCTTTTCCAAGTGGATATAATCAAAGGCGCTTAACAATGATTTACAGATGACTCTGGTATTGAGGGTCTTAGACAGTCCGCTACATATGGCTAACAGTAATGTTCAGTAAGAGTTGCCTTCAGTTAGTAGAAGACAGACCACAACACCGGGATCACCCTACTCTTTTTCGAAAGTGATGTGGGTTCTTTTAAGTCCCCCGATAGGAGATCGAGAGACCGGGCCTACGGTTTAACGTCCTTATCCGAGAAGACGCGAAGGTCTAACCGTTTGCAGATGTTAGAGCAAAGGCAGCACCTTCTCCTCAGTTGTTTTAAGACCCTGAGTAAAGGTCCAGCACCGGGAATCGAACCCGGGCCTCCCACACGAAAGACTGGCGCCTTACCAACTAGGCTAACCAAGCGTGGTACAAAGACAAAATGATACTATTTTGTCAAAGCTGTTTGATTTGTAGCTGTGATCTCATAACCTCAGCTGCAAAAGGAAAATTTCCTTGTAATCTATGTTATATTGTGTCTCGCCTTTCTTTTGCTTCCGCAATGTGCGAGGTAAATTGAGTTGCAAATTGTTTCTTATTGCTTTTCACTGCAGCATCACTCCTAGTAGACTGCCTCTTGGTACAAGTCCCCTCAAACCGTCACGGCGACACAATGTTGCTTCATCTGGAGGACTGTTGACGAGAACAACGTCTACGATGAGTCTTGCTCCCGAAGCTCTGATGGCAGTAAGTTCACTATTGAATTTTTTTTTCAAAAAATCTCTAAATTAGAATTTAACGAAATTAATCGTTGCCGTTAACTTAAAACTGAGTATAATATGAAAATCCGCCATCTGGTCCGTTTTACGCGATCACGCTGTTTTACGGTTGATTATAACGTGTATCGGATGTCAGCTATATACGTTGCAGTATTAATACTTCAAAACTGAAAAAGGGTTCTTGGCAGGTATTACACTATTACATTTTTTGTTATTACTTTTTGTGTTATCAGCTTTACGTTACTATTAATTTTTTTGCCAAAAGTTATTACGTATTGTGATGTAACAATGGTCATTTGAACTGATTCAACAGTATGAATAAATGCCACCTTGCTTTTCTATTCCTCGCTAAAAGAAAGGTGACTTGCTTTATACAAATTTGGGGGTTTTTTTTTCGTAAGACAAGACCAAATTTGTGATTGCTGAGAAGCTCAGGTGGAGAAAATTTGTACCACCTGGCTCGAAACTCTCCACAGTTGCACATGGCCCGGAGACTCTTGCATAATCTCCTGCCATTAGTAAAACATGCCTGTGTTTTCATAATGCAAACCAGTAACTCTGATTTACATGGTAAGATTTTTCAACATAATGGAAATTATTTCAAGGAAATTTTAGATGAACATATGGATTATTCATCTCATTCAACAACCATATCAATTTCTAAACTGTCATTTTTGCAAAATGTTTTAAATGGCGAATCGAGCTACTCACCCGGCAAGTTGAAGTAGAAAACTGCTTGTAGTCCCGGCGAAATTCGCCGTTCGCCGGCCTTAACCTGAAGCTTAGTTCTATGCTGGTTTTTCTTCTTTGCAGGACCATGACTCGCCGACATTCGCTTCTCCAAGCAGCTAAGCCTGGGTAGTCACTAGATTTTATCTTAGAAAGGGTTAAAACAGGACTACAGGGAAACTCGTTGTTTACCCTCGCTCTAGTGTATTATAGTATTATACAATAATAATCCATGTGTAATTAGAGATGAAAGTAGATAAACATAAAGAATTACCAACAGCTCAGTTGAAGATATGATTTCTGCACGAAAATGTATTAAGTTGCTCATAAAAATCAATATCAAGGTAGCTTTTATAGAGAAAAATTTTCAGATTTACGTTTGGACTTTGATTGCCTTGGGGAAAAGGGGACAGCGATAACATATTTAACTTTAGGAAAAGTTTTGATCGAGTATTCATAAAAGAAAGTTCTTAATATTATATGATTTCTTTTCTGTGCTGTTTTACTAGTTCATCGTAGGAGCTAGCAACAATAAAAGAAATCGCTTTAAATTTGGAATATGCCAAAGCAAAGCAGGAAAAAAAAGTCTTGCCCGTTTTGTGTTTTCCTTCATAGGTGCACGTATTGTATTTTGGCGTGAAATTTTCTTCGTAGATGCACGTATTGTATTTAGGCGCGATATTTTCCTTCGTAGATGCACGTTTTGTACTTTGGCGCAAAATTTTCCTTCGTAGATGCACGTTTTGTACTTTGGCGCGATATTTTCCTTCGTAGATGCACGTTTTGTACTTTGGCGCAAAATTTCCCTTCGTAGATGCACGTTTTGTACTTTGGCGCAAAATTTTCCTTCGTAGATGCACGTTTTGTACTTTGGCGCAAAATTTTCCTTCGTAGATGCACGTTTTGTACTTTGGCGCAAAATTTTCCTTCGTAGATGCACGTGTTGTATTTTGGCGCGAAATTTTCCTTCGCAAATGCACGGGTTTTTTGGCGCGAAATTTTCCCTTGTAGTTGCACATTTTGTTTTTTAATGCGAAACTTTCCTTCGTAGTTGCACGTTTTCTTTTTCTGGCGTGAAATTTTCCCTTTGTAGTATCTTTGCAATGCGAACCACAGCAAATACGGTTTCAAATTGATGCAAGAACACTTAGTCTTTTGCAACATCAGCAGCAGGTCAATGCGATAATTCGAAAGAAGATTGGGGAGCAGTCGGTCTTAAAATCCAGCAATTCAGGGCCACTTAGATGATTGCAAGAGCAGAGGTCGCAAAAAAGATAGATGAATTTGAAAGGTCTTTACTTTCTATCGACAGTGGAGCACTTCGCACCAAGTATGTGGAATGATAGGGAATCAGTTTGAGAACAAGAGTGCAGATTTGCCAAGGCTCTATATTACTTGCCAGTGCTGTGACGGCAATCTTGCAAGTTTCTTTGAACACGAGAATCAACCACTGCCGCCACCCTATTCACAGATGGATGGGATGAGGCGTGGCCAGTCTTGTCAAATACGTAGAATTGTGAAAGTGGGAGAACCAAGTACACCCGCTGTAGAGGCAAAGGTTCTCGATGGTGCACCATGGGTAATGAATTCTTTTGAAGGTTTACCACAAGGGCAGGGTGTACGCCGACGGTATTAAACACGAGGTTCCAGTATAAAATGGTTAGACCCTTCCCTTTTTCGACCCTTTTCACATGAAATTGAATAGATTTTGAAACGTAATGGCGGCCATTGATAAAAGAAACAACCCACTTTCAACAATTCGAGGTCATTTACACCATAATCGTGAAACAGTTTCATTTTCTTAATAGTAAATGTAGTTATTGGCATAATACCATTCTACTGGTAGGCGTACGTCGTGAAAGGCTGCTGATAGGAATTAGAATATACGAAATTTATCGCCAGAGCAATTCGAAATTCGCGGGTGCATGCTTCGCAAGACCAAATTAGACAAACAACGTCGATCGAGGCTCGCGTTTTTGTTTAGTTATTTTATTCGGTGAAACTTCGCTTCAGGAACTAAAATTCAAAGTTGTAACACTAATAAAATTTATATCAGCCAAATACCGTCGTGACAAGGCTCGGAAGCAAGAATGAGCTATACACAACTGTAGATTGTTTGATTTATTTTGACATTGCGAAACTAATCTAAGTGCAAATAAAACGCGAATCAAAAAGAGCGCCACAGCTGGCAGAGAGCACGGACCTTTATAGATGTTAACTCGACGGCGGATGATTGGCAAATGAACGTGTGAAACCCCTGGGCTCAGCCCTTTTATACTGGAACCTCGTGTTTAACCTAACCCTTAGCTGTTAACATAACAGACGCCGAATATCTTACAGATCAATATGCAGATGACATTTTTTTAAGCTAGGTTGGTTAGAGAGCTCTTTGCATAACTGCCTAGACACATTTGCTCTGATCGAAGAGTGCTCCGCTCCCAAGGTGACCTTTAAAGAACTTCAGTACGAGTTTGTCCCATTCGATATCACGCCATTTCGCTGTGTTGCCAAAATCCCCTAGTCCACACGCCAAGTTTTTTTAATTAAACAACTTACACAAGACGACGAGTTTTGGCAGCACAACGGGATGACGTGATTTCTTCGTAACTTCTGGCATGCACAGTAGGAAGATTGGGAAAAAGAATTGTCTCATCTGGAGGTCTTTATTTGAAAAGGCAATAGTGATAGGGAGCAAAGATGACTTTATGTTCCGAAAAAACCTTCAAATTAGTGGTTTCGGGGTGAAATATTTGAAATCCTTGACATCATTTGAGAAAGTCTTTAAAAGAATTCCTTGAAAAATTAGTATGCAAAAGGCTGCTTGAATTTATTAACAAAGATGATGATATTCCCTATAAAAAAACAGTTTGGGTTTTGTAAGAAGCGATCTAGTAATCTAACTATTCCTTCCATTACTGATAGTATCACAAGGGCTAGGACTTATTGATCGACCAGGATACGTGTTTTTGTTCGCTTAATTGAGCTACACGCTTTATTTTACGAAACAGAAATTTTCGGCTATTCTTTAACGTTTTGGGAATTTCAGCCTCAAATCAAAATGTTCCATTTTCCTCACATTTCCAAACGAAACGAGCGAATAGAACTGTTATGAACTTACATATACATTTGTTAAAGGATTGACTAAGTAAAGTTCTTAAAGTCCCTGTCAAGCTTAATTTTTTACGTTTTAGATTAAAACTGTTGTCATCTGTGAACTCAAAATTCTTAAAACCAAAGAAAATTTCCACGTCTACGTATGCTTTTTAATCACAAAAAGATCGGAATGTACATTTTGACCGGCAGGCCGGGGACTGGTAACCTGTGACATAGCAGCAGTGAGTTATGTGGTTTTTGTTTAAAAATATTCGTTTCTGTTAAAAAATGTCATTAAATTTTTGTTTCAAACATTTTCATGGGAATAATTCATAGGTTAAAGTTATAATAATGTGACTATTGTAGCCAGACTATTGTCTCTTGCTACATCATTGCATGCTTCAAGTCTAAAAATGTAACAGAAACGGCGAGAAAAGGTTTTGTTTTCGAAAATTATTATTATTAAAGGTTCTACTTTTCATCTGGTACTTAAAAAAATAAGCTCGATAGGGACTTTAAAGTTGTGTGATTAAGATTTCATCCTGGCTTGTTCTTATTATGTGGACAACCTCTGCCTGGTGTTCTTGTAAAGTTTGCTATCGTAAACAAGCGTGTAATACAGTGGGTTTCACGAAACTTTGAAATGCCATTGCTGTGAATTAATTGTAATAATGAGAACTTGGCTGCGAAGTTCAAAATGAAATTGCCAATTTTAATTCCAAATTCCCGATTCGATTGGCTAACTACACAACCAGTTGTCAACTTCTGAACGTAGTTCCCAGTTTCTCAACTTCCTTCAAAATCGGCCCGGCCAAAGTCTCACGAATTCCACTGTAAGTGTATTTGATTCAGTGGCATTCGTGCTGAATAAGGGTTCACAAGGCCATGAAAAATCATGGAATTTTCAAATGCTTTTTTTCAGGCCTGGAACTCTAAGGTCATGGAATTTAAGGGTCATGGAAAAGTCGTGGAAATTCATTCATCATCTCAGTGAGAACCATGAATTGTTCTTTGGAAAGTCAAGGAGTTTTATTCACCATTCTCATTATGAATCCCGTGAATTGGGTTTATGATATTTGTGTCGTACTTGTGAGCCTAACGCACAAAGATTTGGAAAGTATCCCCAACTGAAAGCGAACCAGTCTTGGTGTCATCACACCAATAAACGCCAGTGCAAAATCCAGTGTAGTAATGGCCACCCCAGAATGCAAAGCGATGATACAGTCGGTGAGAGCCGCTGTAGTCATAATGACCAATCAAGTTCACTTCCGAACCTCCTCGACCCTTAAAATTTCCCCATTTCGCACAATTCTGAGAAATCATGGAGTCGTCGTCCGGGAGGGCAGTGAAAGAGCCACAGGCCTGGGCACGAACAGATGAATCTTCAACTCCGTACTTTACAGCTGCATAGCCGAGAGAATTTTTGTTAGTCATGATGTGGAATGTGCGGCCGACAGATTTTTTGTGGCAATAAAAACGAAGCTGGTCAAAACCCATGTCTCGTTTAAGTTTTAATATCCCTGTAGTGTCCACTATACGCTCTTCCCTTTGCTCTGAGATGTATCTATAGTTAGAAACCACAACTTTTTTTGCTGCCGGTGGTAAAGTCCGCATCACAGACTCCTTTATCAAAGTCCAACCACCTGAAAACCAACAAGATAAAAAAAGCTTCATTCCTTCGAAAAATAATTGATTTCAAAAAACGCCCTGTTTCACCTTTTTTGAAGTCCAAAAAAAAAATTAAAAAATGAATTTTTTTGTGACCTCGGGTAAAGCACTAGTCAATTGAAACCCCCATCCCTTCCCCCGCGCCAACACAGGCTTTTGACCAAAAATATTGCCCTTGGGGATGGGGATATTGACACCCCACATGAGTACCCCGGAGACAACGTGGAGCTTTTGACACGATCTGTATTGAGTAGGTCACGATCACGTTTTCATGTTTTGGATCTTACCTTTTATACTTATTTTATTTTATAATATCCTTAATATTTTTGTAAAAGAAAATAGTTTTGAAGAACAAACCCACCGTTTTAGTTAAGTTATACTTGTATATACGTTTGGTTTTCTATTGGTGCAAGCATGGTAAGTAGTCCTTGAGTTTCAGTTCATGACAAGAATGGGAAGCCTAGCCTTTACTATGATTCGAGTCACTAGTCCTTCAATAAACACCATAGTATTTCCCATCCAAGGATCTGTAATATACTTACAGAGTAGTTTAGTAGTTTATTTATATAGTACTATTCAACAGTAGAGTTTGTCGCTTTAAAAAATCTTGTTTCCTCTTATAGCATATAAATCTTTGATATCACGCTGTGTATTTGCTCTTTGTTGAAAAACGAATGGACTTTCTGAATTACGTACATATTATTAAGATATGGTTCTTTCTATTTGATCTGCAGAAATCATGCAAGAACAAACAGAGCCAACAGAGCTTGTTTAGAAATTGGTTATCTGTCTTGTTAGAATCTTTGCAACTTTCCATTTTTATCTGATTTCCCAAAACCCGAGGGGTTTGATGCATTTAGATCAAATTTGACAGAAAGTTGCGCCCCAAGTGGTGGGTCATTTGTTAGCTTTTGACACTAGTCAATGTCAAATCTCCACGTTGGCCCGGGG